>CAWUFW010021189.1:0-128095 GCA_963921515.1 Calotriton arnoldi
TCTACAACCATCGGCGGTAAGGAAGCAGGTGCATTTCCTATATCACATTTCTGTAAAAAGAAAAAAAATGATGAAACTGTAACTAAGACAATGAAAATAAACTCCCCTCTTTTCCCCCACTAAGGCTAACACGATGGGGCCAATCATGGCAGGGATCATCATTTTAAATTTGTACAATCGGGGGCATCCCATACCCCAGGAATTTAGTACTCCTATTCCTTATACTATATGGATTCTTCAGGGATGAGTCATAGCACACAAAGGTATCTAGGGCAGGACAGTGCCCGAAATTCGGGAGGGAGGATTTTGACAAAGGGGAGGCCAGTCTACTTTGTATTATTTGTCGTTCTGTTGTAGAGAAAGAGAGATCTTCTCCATTGCCAGGGTAACCCACTTCCTATGCAACCAATCTCCTAAAGTTGCTATCATTGTTTTCCTCTAATGAGTCCTGCTGCCTTGTTTAGCTATTATGAATGTGGTGGTAAACTGTTTAACTGATAGGGATCTATGTGATAGCCCACACACTACTGGGAGGCCCAACAGCGGGATCACTGCCAAATCTCTAGGTGCTCTAACTTTAAATGCTCAATCCAGTCCTTTGAGGACTCCTTCTCAGTATCTATGTAATCCTCTTCAGCACACAGCCAATTTTGTCATGGCCTACTGGGCCAGCTTATCCAGGGTATGATACCGATATGTGAGGAGTTTAAATTATGTTTCTCTCACCTTAGCATATTTGGAAACTATTTGTGCTTTATCATATAATCACTCCCAGCTTTATACTGTGATGTCTTTGCCCAGTTCCCTCTCCCACCTCTTCTGAGCTGGTGTTTTGTCAATAAGGCAGCAGCAGCTCCTAGTTGGGGCAGAGGAGCATCACCCCACTGCTCGCTAAGCAGAGTAAACATGAAAAATAAAATGATAATAACACATGGTATGATCATTTTATTTTTCCTTGCTGAGTCGAGTCAAGGGCAGGGCGGGGCCAGGCCATTATGACGTACAGCAGCAGGGTAGGAGTGGTGGGCCCTGCTTCTCAAGTGTGCATGTTGGTTTGGCTTGCTGTCTTAGGATGGCCAAACTGACATGCGCACTTAGATCTCTCCACCTGAGCTGTGCTACACAGCTGGGTGCAGACCAAGCACAGGATCCCAGGCCCTAACTGAGCATCAAACCAGCCCGCTGAGGCTAATTACATGCAGCCGCGATCTGTGCAAGTAACAGCGGTAGGGCCACATGGGGGGGATTTTGAGGGATGATGCAGAGGGGAAATTAAATAAATAATACATTTTCCCTTGGCATCTTCCCTCGAAATCCCCCCCACGCGGCCCCACCGCTGTTACCTGCACTGACCACGGCTGATTACATCACTTCTCTCATGCTGGTAAATAGTAATACCAGCATGAGAGCAGTGTCTGGATTGGTGTAAGGGACTGGGAGCCTTTCATTGACTACCAGAAATCGAGAGGAGAGGTGCAGAGGAGCACCATGGGGCAGCCGGCAGGTAAGTGAATTTTTAAAAATATTTTTTTGCATTTTTCTCCCCCGGCAATGCCCCTGGCATCCCTCTGCGCTGCCCTACCACTTTTGTTTCACAGCAGGTGCTGCTGCAATAAGGCCCTGGACCCAGAATGTGTTTAGTGCACAGACTTAAGGCAACAAAATTATAAACATTATAATGATTTCAACAATTGGTAACATATCAACATGAGAAAAGGAGAACCAACTAAATTTGGATATGTTTATAGAATAGACATAATTTTATTGATGCTAATATTAGAAAATTCATTACATTAAAAAAGAAGGTCCCATACAAACTCAATCATTCATCTTCATTCATACAGCAGAAAGCTAGTGTACATTAAAATTTGTCACTTTTCTACATTTCAAGTGAGTGCAATGATAACAATTTCAGGTTTTAATGAAGAAAAGACAATGTGGCACACAAGTAATAATCTCTTGCGTTCGACGCGCATTTTGGCACTGAGCTGTGCCTTCGTCAGGAAAATGGGCCACAGTAGATCAAGGTTGGTTTCTTATATCTATTGATTTGACGATTAGGGCGATCCTCTTTGATTTGCAGATTGCTGTGAGGCACTTCTGGCCTATTGGTCAGAGATAAGGATACACTGAGTTGTAGGTGTTCTAGAACAGGATATTGTTCTTTAATTTGTATTTTTTAACTTTATGTCCTTGATTGCGGACAGACTTGGTATCCAGTAGTAAGATTGTCCTTTGTATAGATTCTGATGTATATGTCCAGAAATGCACACATTTATTTGTGTGTCGGGTTCTGTTGCCAAATTGAAGACTCCTCCGCAGATTGCGATCACCCACGCTATACCGCTGATCAGAGATACTAATATGGGTCCCCAAAAATTGTGAGTTTGTATTCATCCGAACCCCAATCAAACGCCCCCCCTTTAGTTCTGCCCTTATCCATATGCCATTAGTCATAGGCTCCATTGTAAGTGCAAATAGAATCAATGAAGGTGGAGAGCCCAGCCTTGGGCATCTTTGTATCATCATTCAGAATGATTAAACACTGTTAACTTTGAAATATGCCCACGTGAAACCATAGCCAGCCAATACCCAGGTAAGAAAGCATGGGCCAAAACCCATAGCATGCAAAACCTTCGCCATAAACATCCAGTCTCCTCTGCATTGAGAGCTTGAAGGGTGCTTTTCTTCTTTCACTGTGTGCACTCCTGAATATGAATACGTTTTTTGGTTTTATCACTACATTGTCTCCTAGAATAAACAGTGATTGATATGGGTCAAACAATGTGGGCAGCATTGGGCCCAGACTGTTCGCTAGAATGTGGGTAGACAATTTTATGTCTAAGTTCACCAACATATGGCAGGATCCTTGCCCGGTTTAGGTGGTACCATTATTGTTACTTCTTCCATATTGCTGGATATCTAACCTGTGGACTCAAGCTAATTATCTAATTGAACAAGAATTGGATCCAGAAGGCAATAGTAGGTTTTGTAAAAGAGTGCTGTATAACTTCCTCTATGGTAATGAGCGAGTTTAGAATGTCTACCTGCGGCGTGACTTCAGCGCCAAGGAAAATGGTCGCCTTCATGTAGAGCTCCGGGAGATCTCCAGGCGGCACGTCCCGATGTCGGACTTTCAACTTTGCAGCAACCAAGACAAGAAGACTTGCGGCTCATTTTGCAAGCTTTACGAGCGTCTGGGGTGAGCTGGTTGTTTTCTTCTACGCTGGTGCAGTTTCTCCTCAGCATTTAACGACCGCCATTTTGAGCGTCTGACGCTCGGTCTCTTCAAAGCTTCTCTGCCCTTTTGTTTTCTAGCGCAGGAGCTCTGCTATGTCATTGTAGCCAAGGCTTTTTTGACCATATATCATGTGCTTGTAAGTTCCTGACTTTCTTTGCACATTCCCAGACCCTGCAGACACTGACAGGATGATATAAAACCCTGCACTATATACTGAACAGCTTTTCAACATTTAAGGTGAGCGTTTTTGCAGTTTTTTACGCGTCCTTGATCGCACTCGCTTTTCTGCAGCTGTCATGCTATTGCGGTGCTGCCGGATTCATTCCCCTCATATTTTTGGCTCCTGACTGTTTTTTCTTATGCTGCCTGCTCACAACGTTCTCTCTGCTGCTTATATGACTCTCTATCTGCTCTGCTCATAGCATTTAGGAGATTCTCCTAAAGGGATGTTTCATTGAAGTAATTTCCTCCTCATTTCTTCATTAATACATGCCTTCGATGACACCAACGGTTCTCTTTGCTTTTTCCTCGAGTTTTTTGTAACAAGGGTTTTACTCAGTTCACTTCTCTATTTTCCTTAGAACCTGCAAACAATAACGTGGTGTGTCATGGCAAAAGCACGCTCCTCTCGCAATGGTTCTAATCTTGTTGACAATACCTCAGTGTCTGATTATAACCCCTTAAGTGTATTGCAAGAGAATATGGATGAATCTGAATCTGCTCAAACTCATACAAGTACTACTTCATCTGTCATACCTTGTGGTAATTCCAAGCAGCTATCTAAATTCCCCTCTACTTCAACTACAGTTTCTACCAAACATGTTAAAAAAGATCCTCCATTACCTACTAACTCTACAACATCACTATCTATGGAGTTGCTTCTTCAAGAAATCCGCGCTCTCAAACCTCTCATGGAGGAAGCAAATAACCGTCTCCAAACTCTTGAGGACAAATGGTCCCAAATGGAACAACAAACTTTCCAGTTGACTCAACGTGTTGACACTATCCAAGATGTTACCAACCAGATCCATCTTTTGCAATTAGAGGTTTCTCACCTAAAACAACAGGTTGAAAATTTGGAAAACCGCAATAGGCGTAATAACCTACGCATTTATGGTCTTGTGGAGGGAATTGAAGGTTCAGATCCTATTTCTTTCTTTCATTCGTTTCTTCCAACTCTTTTGGAGCTTCCTGATTCTCCAAAATTAAACATCCAGAGAGCTCATCGTTTGGGTCAAATCTCAAAATTTACGTCTTCCAACGCTAAACCAAGAGGCGTCATTCTATATTTTTTAGAGTACACAGATTTACTTAAGGTCCTTCATGCTGCCAAAAGTAGAGGAAAATTATCTTGGCAAGGAAATAATCTCTTTTTTGCTCAAGACTATGCAAAAGCAACTGCCGACCGACGGAAGAAATTCTTGGACATGAGACCGACGCTCCGCAACCTGAATGCTCGATATGGCCTGTTTCATCCCTGTCTTATGAAAGTGACTTTTAACAATAAAACCACTACCTATGAGGATCCGGCACATCTGCAGCATTTCTTGGACTCTTGCAAAGATGATAACATGGAAATTCCTCGCACTTCGATGTTTTGAAGTTATTTTTTGAAATGTTGTTGTTCTGATATGACTAAGTTTTTCACACCCCTTAGTGTATTGTACGTTATTATTATGTGTTTGTTAAATTTTTTGTAATCAGTTTTTCTTTTCTTCTATCAGGTGCAGTTCATTGTGGTCCTTGATTCTGTGATCCCATCTTTTTTTGCCTGGACGATGTCTTCCTTTTCCTTTTCCGTTTCGTCTTGGAGTTTCCTGCGTGGGTGTTCCATTTTCCATGTGTGGTTCCACCATCCCCATGTTTCCGTGTCGTTTTGTGGTACATTCTTTTATTATTTTTTCACTCCTTCTCTTTCTTCTGCACTTATCTTATCTGTTTATCCTATGCTCCCTTTTACACCTGTTTCACCTCTTCCTTTCCCTGTCTCCCCCTAATTCCCCGTTTCATTTTACTCACTGGTTTTTTCGCTACCTTTCTAATCCACTTCATCTCTTATTTCATTTCATTTTCTTTCCTTTTCCTACTTCCTACTTTTCTTTCCTATATCTACCATTTTTCCATAACAGTTCTTCAAGATAATTATTTCACAAAATATTGCAATGTTATTCATATTTATTTATAATTGTTTTGATCGTATTTTTGGAGGTAATGTATATATTTAGATGTCATTAAATATCTTATCTTGGAATGAAAAAGGTTTGGGGTCTCCCATTAAACGTCAGCGA
Source organism: Calotriton arnoldi (assembly GCA_963921515.1). Classification (NCBI taxonomy): domain Eukaryota; kingdom Metazoa; phylum Chordata; class Amphibia; order Caudata; family Salamandridae; genus Calotriton; species Calotriton arnoldi. Next base: position 5,530 of record CAWUFW010021189.1, read on the forward strand.
GTTTTATCACATATTGCTAATCTAAAAGGAGATATTGCTTTACTGCAAGAAATTCATGTAACAGATACTGAGATAACCAAATTACGACGTCACTGGGTAGACCATGTTTTTGCATCACCAGGTTCAGGGAAACGTAATGGTGTTGCTATCCTCTGTCATAAACGATTGGATATCCAACTCATTAGTCAAGTTAACGATTCTGAAGGTAGATGGGTTGTAGTCTCTTTACTGATTAATAAGATTCCTTTAACCATTTTCAATGTCTACACTCCCACTAACCAAGATAAACTATTCTGGCCCCAAATTCTCTCCTCTTTGATGCAATACACTGACGACTATTTAATTCACCTTCTTCCATGCACACTCAATTTACCTCAACTATCTCAAAGGTCTCTTGTAGATTCCTGCAGACTCTGTCATCCTACGTTACAAGAATATACGTATTATTCACCTGCTCATTCCTCTCAATCCCGAATAGATTATCTTTTTATTTCCAAAGCCTTAACTCAACATATTTCCCACTCTGACATAGGCTCTATTTTAATCTCCGACCACGCTCCAGTTTCTTTAAGTTTGGATTTGCTCCCTCCCTCCACAGGTACCAGGCGATGGAGATTCAATAATTCCCTTCTATTAGATTCTAAATTTACTTCAGCCTTTCTTGAATTTGCAACCATATTTTTTGCGGAAAATGAATCCCCTCAGACATCCCCTCAGCTCATTTGGGATACCTTTAAAGCTGCCTCTAAAAACTTCATTATTTCATTCGTAGCCCAAAAACGACGAACATCCTCTCATGCCATACAGTTACTTAGCACACAAATTAAAAAATTGGAACATACTTATTACTTAACACAGAACCAATCTGATTTAAATGAACTTATTAAAGCTAAACTCTCTTTTAATAAACTTTCTACTGAATCTGCAAATCTGTTCTTACTTAAGTCAAATGCTAAATACTATAGCGCACAAAATAAAGCTGGCAATCTTCTTGCTAATTATCTTAAGATTAAAAAGGAACGTACAAAAATTGAATCTATTGTAACTTCAGCTAATACTACAGTCCATAAAGATGAGGATATACTTTTAGAATTCACTAACTTCTATCAAACACTTTATACGCCTGAATTCTCCCCCCAACCGACTGACATCTCACAATACTTTTCTTCCATTCCCCCTCCCTCCTCTCTGGATGTAGATTTTTCCTCCTTAGAATCTGATATACAACCTACTGACATTCTTAAAGCCATTCAAGTGCTTAAAAAAGGAAAAGCTCCTGGCCCTGACGGCTTTACCATAGAATTTTACACATACTTTTCTAGTCTCCTCATTCCCAAATTACACCAGTTGTTTTTATTCTTTATATCCTCCCAGAAATCAGAGGGTTCCTTTCAAGAAGCCTTGATCTGTCTTCTTCCTAAAGAAAATAAAGACCATAAAATGTGTAAGAATTATAGACCCATTTCTTTAATCAATTTGGACTATAAGATCTTTGCGAAAATTCTTGCTCTCCGTTTAGATAATATTTTACCACAACTAATTGGCAAAGAACAATGCGGTTTCATTAAAGGCCGACATTTATCTGATAACACCAGACTCTTTTTTAATGTCCTCAGTAAATCCCAATCTCATAAACAATCTTTGGCGGCCGTCGCGCTGGATGCTGAAAAAGCTTTTGATAGAGTCAATTGGCAGTTTATTTTTTCAACACTGGTTTGGTTTGGTTTTGGCCCCAAATTTCTTTCTTATGTCTCATTATTCTATTCTTTTCCTTGATCCTTTATTCTAGCTAATGGTCTTATATCTTCCTCTTTTCCTCTCTACAGAGGAGTCCGACAGGGTTGTCCACTTTCTCCACTTTTATTTATTTTGGCATTAGAGCCCTTTCTAACAAAGATTCGCTTGAATAATGCTATTACGGGATTTCCATATGGCGATAAACATCTAAAACTCTTAGCATATGCTGATGATGTTCTTCTATTTATTTCCAACCCTCAAATTTCCGTTCCGACTTTTCTATCAGAAGTTTCAGATTTTGCTTTAGTTTCAGGATACAAACTCAATGTTGATAAATGTGAAATTCTTCCTCTGAACAAGCACTGTTTCCATGCTGATTTTCTATCTTCCTCTTTTCACTGGAGCCCAACTAATATCAAATACCTAGGCTTATGGTTCACGCTCTCTATTAAAGATACGGTTGCATTAAATTAAAAAAATCTACAACTTACTTTGACTACTTCCACAACACGCTGGCACCCCTTATTTTTATCTTGGTGGGGTAGATTAGATTCTATAAAAATGATGCTAGTTCCAATAATTTTATTTTTCTTATCTACTCTCCCAATAAACATCCCCACATCCTGTTATAAAAATATTTATAGCATTTTATAAAAAATTTTATGGCAAAACAAACGAGCTAGGATGTCTTTCTCCAAGCTTAAACAACCTAAACATATGGGTGGAGTAAATTTTCCTGATTTCTCTTCATATCATACCTCATTTTTTCTCAAACATTCTTCTTCTCTGTTATCTGAAAATATGGATGTTTCTAACTCTCATCCTTTATGGGTAGAAATTGAATCCTTCCTCTTTCATCCCTTCACCTTTGAAGAATTCTTGTCCTTATCTCATACTCCAGCAAGGTTATCTCTCCCCATTCTTAAAAATGCCCGTAAAGTCTTTCATCCTCTCATATTTGATGGCCTAGATGATCGTGCCCGATTTCTACAATCCTCTATTTGGTAATAATCATATTTAAATAAAAAATAAAACCCTTTTTTGGAAGGATTGGTTAGATATCGGTCTTAAATGGACTCATCAACTTTTTCAGGATAATACTTGTATCCCCTTCTCTGTAATTCAGACTCGTTATTATCTGCCTCTTTCCTATTATTCCAAATATGTCTCATTGACTACAGCCGCTCAAACTTCCCTTGATGCTTTTACACCCCCCTCTACACGTACCAAATCTTCTTCTATCACACTCCCATTTTTACGCTCTTCCTCCTCTGCATCTCAAATTTATAAGAAATTAAGAGATACCTCTAATACCCATGATAAATCTACAGTATAATGCAATTGGGAATCTGACTTAGGTGTATCTTTTCCTATTTTAACATGGGACAAAATATGGACTAAAATAAGGAAGTCTTCTAGAGCGGCGAACACTACACAAACTGTATTTTTCATATATAACAGATTACTGATCACTCCAGCTAAATTACATCACATAGACTCTACTACCCCCTCTACCTGTTGGTCTTGTCCGACCCCTGTAGCAGATCTTAAACATATGCTTTTTACTTGCCCAGCTATCCATGATTTTTGGATCAGAGTGTGGCAGCAAATTAACAACATTTTTCACACCCATATTCCTTTTTCTTTTGTCCATATTTTTCTAGGTAGCATCTCAGAAGTATGGCCTTCCTCCAACACTAACTTCTCCATTGTTGATTTACTCTTAGCTGTAGCATTTCAACAAATCACTAAGTCATGGAAGAATGCTTCAATCCTTTCCTTTCAAGCCTGGTGGTATGGAATTTGTTATAACCATAGATTGGATAGAGCTTATGTTCATCCAATTACACTTGCTATTAAACGAGATTTATTGTGGTTACCTATTACTACTTTCCTAAACTCATCTGCCCACCCCTTACCTTTACACAATCCTCGCAACGAAGAAGTACCCAAGCCTCCTTGAAGTTAATGATTGTTATCTGTTATTTAACCTGTTTATATATTGATCATAACATAAGTTTCTATTTTGGGAATTAATGTAATTCACTTGTTGTATTTCAGTCATAAAACCAGTTATAACATTTGACATTCCCTTCTCCCTCCCCCTTCCCCCCCCCTCCCCTCTCTTGTTCTTTCTCCTATATGAAATTTTTGTTTTACATCATATTTATACATTGTATATTAATACTGTTATATCTCATATTCATATCCAATAAACTCTCTTTAAAACTTAGAATGTCTACCTGCTCCCTGATGAGTGTAGTTTTTAAGTTTGATTGAAGATATCAGTCCATCCCAGTCTACAAGCGAATAATTCTTTTGAATGTTTATCAATGGTGCTGATTGTATGTTATTTGAAGTGAGGTTTCCAGAGCTACCAAAATGCTTGGAAAGAAAACACGAAACATTTGGGGGCCTCATTTATGAGGAACTGGTGAAGGGCAGCGCCATAAGCCCTCAGGTTTCCATTAACAAAGTGTCCACTTTTGTGCATTTCTGGTTAACACAGGTGCTGAACCAAAACTGCTTAAGATAAATCACTGGTTTTATTAATTATTGCTTAGTTTGCACTATCATTCGAAGACGCTATTGTATGACAGTTTCATATAAAAGTTGATAAACTGTCAAGTAATTAATCTGCTTTACAGGTAAAATAAATAGCACTAGAATAGTCAACCTGCATCAGGCAAGTACTCTATCTACATACCAAGAAATGACGAGCATCTGTGAATTCTGTGTATAAATGCACCATTGCGTACTTTTCCCATGGGAAGACATTTGATGAAAATGCTATGATCCACCGTTTAAGTAGGTGGCTGATGTTTGCTGGCATCTGTTAAGGTTTGATGTGAAAACAGAAGCGCTAACTCTGACAAGCCTTATATTCTCATAAAGTTTGGCCTTTCTCTTGAGGGAGAATGGATAATAATTTTTCATTGCTGTGTAATTGCATTTTTATAGTTTTTTTCTGCTTTCTGTCTTTGTTACAGAAATATACCAATATGGTTACATTTAGTTGATTTACTGTGTACGGCACAATTATGTTTTCTGCTTATTGTCCCCGTTAGGCTCTGCTTTAGACTGTTCCCCATCTGTCTGTTCCTTTGGCATGTCCGGTATTAATCCATATTTCTTGCTAATGTCGTCCTTTACAATGGATATAAAGAGCATCACTTAGTGCCCCACAGAGCAAGACATTCCATCTTGGTAAGCACTGCTAGCCATTCTTGGAAAAAGGACAGAAATAATGCAGCATACACGGTATACTTTTTGGCGTATAACTCTGCAGGAAATTGTGAGCTATTTTAAATTCGGTTTAAACTGGTTTAATTCACATTATTTCAGCAGCTATCCGATCTGTCCAGATCTGTAAATCTTTCACAAATGATAGAGCTGTTCAATAAGAAAAAAACAAGCATTAGATTGTATTTTCTTTCCCACTGCCTTTTTATTCTATAGCAAAATAGCCGAGAGGAGCATTGGATTTCCCACATAAGCGTTTAGTCCGATTTTAGTTGTTCACCGCTTATGCATTCCAGTTTAAAACATTGCTTATAGTATTTCACTGCTTATTGAAAGAAGTGTTTGTGGGAGAGGGCGGGGGAATGGGCGCATTATCGAATTTGACTATAAGGTTTCCATCTCAGACAGTAAATATTTAACATCAAGTTACTGGGTTCTATGGAAGGAGTTGCTTTCCGACTCCATTTTGTTTTACTGTACAGCACACTGATACCTCAGCTGAGCGGTGGTTTATAAAAACGCGAAAAAAATAAATGATGGATTAAAGTTACTTTTAGGCTGGAGTACAAAAGATATTGAATAGCATAAATGATTTACAATTTAATTTAAGGAACATCGGAGTGATACCTCATGCACCCTGGAATTTCTTATGCCAGTATTGAAAATAATCGCCTCATCAATGACATATCATTACACCGTGTGTAAATATTCTAATTTGCAGTGCGAAATTTTCATTATTTTAGATCAACTCAAAGTTCAGTTGAACATACGAGATCCGAAAATGATATGAAAGAGGACGTGCAGAAGAACTTCATGGAGAGATTTCATGCTACCTCATCCATGATGGCCCCTAGTTCTTTATAGGGATGGACTGGAAAGCAAAACAGCTTAGCAAAACAGCTTAAGAAAATACTTCAGTACCAGCTGCTGATTGCAGTCAGCAAGTGAGTGTAAAGATTTAGCTTGACCCTTTCCTGATGGTTTTAGTGAAAATCATCACATCCAAGAAAAGTATGGAAAATCTAGAGCCAAACAATGGGGCATATTAGCAAGGGCCATTATCTCCGCTTTTTTGGCTTTAAGAGCCAAAAAAGCGGAGATAATATTACCGCCCTATTACCAAGGCGGGTGCTAACATGCATTAACGCATGTTAGCACCCGTTTTCCCTACGCCTCGCTCTGCATCTCTAATGAGATGCAAAGTGGGCGTTCCTTCCCAGGATAACAGGAGAAATGTCGCTAACCGACATTTCTCCTATTATCAAGCTGCAGGCGAACATGCAGAGCGATTAGAAAAGTAGCGCTAACCGCGGTTAGCGCTACTTTTCTAACGCCTGCTCTCAGTATGACTTAGCCATGATATCCAATGGAAGGTGGATATCATGGCTGAGTCTGTCCTGCCCTATCAGCAAGCTATCGCCAAAAGTTGTGTGATTATCGCTGGATTTCCAGCTCTAATCGCACATTTGGCAGTTAGCGCTTGCAATTTTATCACTGTTGAGATGAGCGTTGCTGATAGCACGCTATCTCAGTGATAAAATTCAGCGTTAGTCCGGCGATAATTATCCTCGCGCTAAGCGCGCTGAGCGATAATTATCGCCGGACCTTAGTAATATGCCCCAATATATTTTAAAAATGTGTTAATTGATACGTATAAAGCCCGCGTACACTCATTTACAAAGTTTCTTGGTGCTGATTGCTACTTTGACCAGTTGAGCACGGCACTGCCGCTATGATATGCTTAAAAAGAAAAAAGTCAGGGGGCATATTAGCAAGACCGGCGATAAAATTATCGCCGTTTTAGCGGCAATATGCATTATGGAATTCCAATAGAAGCCCAGGTTAGATGTCCTGCACATCTAACCTGGGCTTCTATTGAATTCTATAACGCATATTAGCAAGCCCATTATCGCCGTTTTAGCGGCAATTTCCTGCCGCTAAAACGGCGATAATTTTATCGCCGGCCTTGCTAATATGCCCCCAGATTTTTAAAAGTAAGTGAAATTTTAAGTGATCTGCTTCCTCATGATTGTGGGGCTCGGGTGATTTCGAGAGGACTGGTTCCTAGATTCAGAGAAACCTTCCTCCTCATTTTGAACAATTTAACCCATGGAAGAAAAAACCTAAAATAAGCCGGGAATCACAGCAAGCGAGAGTACAGGTATTTATTAGATCTGCCATGGAAGAAAGACAGCATTGAACCAAAACGTTTTGTGCATAAGACAGGCAACCTTAAATTGTATACGTTTATTTACCGGCAACCAACGAAGTTGTTCCCAGTGTGAAGTAACATGATCACATTTTTTCAAGTTGAAAATTAGCCTAACTGCTGCATTTTGCAGGTTTTGTAGGAAATTCAGACTTTTTGGGATAAATCGGTTAGCCACAATGGCTTTATTGGAAATTATTGCGTGACAACAGAGATCCGAGATTACAGAGAAAGTTTGGAATGATGTATGATGCTAAGAATGTGGGCAGTTTTCAAGTATTTTACGATGGCCCATCGAGTGTGGCCACAGAGTGGAATGCCATAATTGTGGCTTATTTAACTAACATTTATGCCTATGTCTAGCTAGAATTCATTTTCAAAAAGTTGTCTTTCATTCATTTTTGTGTCTGGATTATCCCTGAAGTTACATCAGAGATACTCCCAGCTGGCTGAAAGATGGCAAATACATTGTGTCATCTACATAAAAGTAGGTCTTGATTCCTTATTGTTTTTTTTTTGTAAACTTTGTTTATTTGCATTTTCAAACATACAATACATACATTTGTTATTAGGCATATTCATCTTAGGCACTGATCTTAAAGTATTCACAGTACAAGTAATACCTCTTACGTGGCACTTATGTTACACTTTGACACCGTTATTTATCCAGATTGTATATGTTATTACTGTTGAGAACCCACATGTCCATCCCTCGATCCTGCAGTGTCCTTAGGCTGTTCGTACCTCTCAGTGATGATCAAAGTTCAATTCTGTACAATTACGTGTCCCCCATCTCCCATTCTTACTGACCTTATCATCCTCTATTATTCTCCTCAGTGCTAACTGTTCGTTGGAGATAATTTTTAAAAGGTTCCCAAATGTCACAAGGTCTGGAACTGGGCGGGAGTAATTCGGCAAATATACCTCTTTGTTCCTGACAATATGTGATATCTATTAGCCATTCCTTGAACTTGGGGGCCCTGACTCTTCCCCATCTGCATGCTATCCTTCGCTTTGCCATTAGGAGACCCAACGCAACCAACCGTTTGATTTGTCCTTCGAACCTGTATGTGTAGCCTAATAGTCCCATCTCTGGGGTCAGATCAATTTGCACGCCTGCTATTGCACTCAGAGCTTTCCCTATTTCCCCCCAGTAGCTGGCTATGGTTTTACATGCCCAGGCCAAATGTAGGAAATCAGCTTCTCCTTGTCCACATCTGTCACAGGCGTCACTTTCCCTCATCTTGAATCTATACATTTTTGCGGGCGTATAGTACATTCTGTGTAAGAATTTAAGGGGTATATTCACAAGAACGTGTGATAACTACCGCAAGAGTAGCGTAACGCAACTTTCATTATCGCAGCCTATCTCAGGAAAACAACCCCGTGCCAACGTGGAATTCACAACAAGGCGGTAGCATGCGAAAGCCACCAGATAACGCGTCAAATGTCAGCGTGAAAATCAACGCCACGCCGAGAAAACGCGAAACGCGAACGCGAGAAATCATGCGATGAGGCCAATCGCGGTACAAAAAGTAGCGAAAAGTAGCCACAGGCCTGCAAATCCCACGCGTCTGGCGGGAAATTGCACCATAAAAACCACAGAAACAACACACCAGAAACAAGCCAAAGCACGCAGCAACATGGATGCACCCTGACCCAGCGCAGAGGACAACACGAACCCCACAACCCCCACAGACCACCAGCAAGGAACAACGGGGTCGGGGAAGGCCAAGGAGAAAAGGGAGAGGAAGACGGGGTGCAGCCCGCAGGAAAACAAGACCAGCGCCAAGGTGGCACAGAATACCACCAGCAACTGACCCACAAGCAGACCACCTGGAATGCAGTCGGAGAGCCCAGGAGGCCAATCCCGGAGGCCAAGAGGCGCCGCCAGGACGTGACAACCTAAACCAGGCACAAACCCGCTGCCAACAGGAAGGCAGCAACGGCGACAGGAGGTGGCAGTCCAGCGCCACAGGAGGAGCTGGAGGAAACCCAGGCCACAGTCAACAGTGTGGAGAAGGTGCAAGGAGGTGGGAGTACGGACACAGCTTGACAGGACCCAACACAACAACAACAGGGTGAGGATCCAACAGGGACTGGGGGGACGGGGTGATGGGCACAATGGCACACATGCACAACGAGGTGTAGCACACTGCACACCCACAATTACCCAGGGACATGTCCCCCATCCCCGTGGCACACTGCAGCACACACACATAGCAATCACAGCACATACCATGACAATGTGGCACAAACTGCAACACCCACACTGCAGAACAGGGGACACAACTGGGTCCGCCAGGTGCAGAAACAGAACAATCACATTGGACAGAGCAGGGAACTGTGATATGCATATCTACGGCTACAACCCCACATCAGCCATGTAGGCCAAATGTACTCTGTCCCAACTCAAATAGCCACCACCGCCCAAACAGTCACAATGTACATTGTCACACAGTCTGCATGTCGACAAGAACAAGGCGCCAACACAATGCCAACATGCACCTCCCCTTCACAATGCAGAGGGACAAACAACACCTCCAGCAGGTCAGAACAGACAACCCATCAGTGATGCCGGAGATGAACACCACACCTTCGACACCGACACCCTACAACAGCCCATGGACATCCCACACAACCCACCACCAGGACCAGGGCAGACAAGCTACTCAGAGGAGAACCCAGCCCCTGCAACAGACCACACAGCATGAAGCACCCGCAATCACGGCTGGCTCACAACACTTCACCGACCCACACATGGCACCCCAATGCCAGGTGTCAGAACGCCAAAAGGAGGTGGCCCAACAGGTGCGGGTGTTGCCGAACCCCTGGAATGCGAACTAGAACACATACGTGGGTGTCCAATACCCTTCAGGGACCACCTACACCCCACAAAGGAGACCCACACTGCCATAGAGACACATGCAGATGCACATACCCAGTACAGAACCACGCCCAGGGGCACGCACATATCAGTCACACACCCACGTTGGCTCTGCGTACGACGGCACAGTCCACTCCCCTTACGAATTGAGTGGGTGACGACAAAGCTACATGTCCAGGTTCTAGCCCGCTGCCTGCGGTGACATGTCTGCGTCCGCTGTACACAGCACAATGTAATGTCGTAGGGCCCAGGGCCCCCATGCATACAACAAGAACACAGGGACACATGCACATATCATGTTGAACTGGCTACGGGCACGTGTGCCCGGCCCCTTTATTGGCAGGGCCACATGTACAGTGACGCCTGTGCTGGATGTGTGTGGGGTGAGTATAAGCCAGCCCGCACGGAGTGCTTGGTGCTGGCAACAACCTGAACAGTGGACACCAGTGTAATGGAAACAGAAAACACCAGCATAACAGAGTCAACCGCAGAGCAACATGGAGGGATCCGGAGTAAGGACAGAGGTCACCCAATATACAGTCAGGAGGTTCCGTGAGTTGCAGTGCACTGAGGTAGGGGCACTAGAGAGGAGCGCACTCATGTGAAGAAATTGCTAGGATTGTGTCCCTTCCGGTTAGTCCTGATGCACATGCAGTGGGGTGTGTTACACCTGCATCAACTACCTCATCAATGTCCCAGGTCTCCCACACTGCCTGAGGTGACACCTGCGTCCGCAGTCCACAGCGCAATACCCAGTAATAGATCCAGGTGTGTAGCTTGACTACCACAACCAGTCTGCATTCCTGCATAGGGGCTGTTGCCTCCTGCCATCCCATTGTCTGTGTCTTCTCCCGTCCGCACACTTGACACATATTCCTCATCATAGTCCCAGGTATTCCCCACTGCATGGGGAGACATTGCTGCGCAACCTCACAACAGCACAAAACTCAATCAGTAACGGACAATGGCTTGCGGTGCACTGAGTCACTGGCACCTGGAGTGCTGAGCAGGGTAGCAGGCCGATGATGGCATCCACGACAGGTCTGAGCAACTCCGTAGGTCTGTCAGGACCACCCTTTCGACTCTGGCACATGGCGGTTGGAGGTGGTCCTTGCGGTGGTGGCGTGTGCCTCCTGCGGTGATGCGACGTCCGGGTCGGTCAAGACTCGATACCATGTGTGAGCCCCGGTGGCCCGCAGTTGGGGCAGGAGGAGGCGGACAGCGCAGGTCCACAGACACATGGCGTTGATGACCCCAAGACCATCGCTACAGAGGCCATTCAATGTCTCAGAAGAAGGGGTCCCAGGCCTGAGCAGCACAGAGTTAGTGGCCCCGGATGCACTGCGGCCGGCACAGGCACCCAGCCACGGGACGGTGACTTGCGGTGCAGTCAGATGGGCCATGCGACCTGAGCGGGTCCCCATCAATGTCCGAGGTGTATGTTGCGGAGAACAGTGGAAGGTGTCCTCCAGGGCATGATGCGGAAGGTCTGATGTTATCTGGAAGCAGCAAATGGAGGAGTGGAAAGCGCAACCCTCGTTTGCACCAACAATTCGGGATCAGCTACATGAGGATGAAAACTAGCCCCTAGTCCATAGACTCAAACGCCACCAATGTACGACCAGTGAGTGTCCATGAATGTCGGGGAACACACAGAGTGGCACAGGTGTTGAGAGGGGATGCAGTCTGCGATGATGCCGGTGCACAGATGTGAACTCCAACATTGCCAAATCAAGACTCTGTGACCTACTGGACCGCAGTGTAGGCCGGAGGCAGCGGTCAGCATGGGCCCACAGACACGTGTCGTGTGCCTGTGATGCATTCGTTTGCTTCACTGAAAGCAGGGAGTTTAGTGATATCACCCCTGCAGTAGACATCCGGTCACTGCCATGGTGTAATCAAGACTCAGTTCCAAATGTGAGACCTACCTGACCGTGGTGTAGGCCTGAGGCAGCGGTCAGCACGGCCCATTCACCGAGGGCCTGATTCACAGAACTAACTTACGTCAAAAACGTAAAGTTAGTACTTTTTGGTATTCACAGAATACACTTACTCATTTTGGTATTCACAGAATGAACTTACTCATTTCGGTATTCACAGAAGTTAGTAGTCTTAACTTTAGGACTCCTAAATGCCTTCTGTGAATACCGAAAGTCTTAAAGTTAGGATTTTTCTCAGTTTAGGAATAGTAAAGTTAGGACTCCTAACTTTAGGACTCCTAAATGCCTTCTGTGAATACCGAAAGTCTTAAAGTTAGGATTTTTCTCAGTTTAGGAGTAAACTTTACTACACCTAAACTGAGAAAAATCCTAACTTTAAGACTTTTGGTATTCACAGAAGGCATTTAGGAGTCCTAAAGTTAGGAGTCCTAACTTTACTACTCCTAAACTGAGAAAAATCCTAACTTTAAGACTTTCGGTATTCACAGAAGGCATTTAGGAGTCCTAAAGTTAGGACTACTAACTTCTGTGAATACCGAAATGAGTAAGTTCATTCTGTGAATACCAAAATGAGTAAGTGTATTTTGTGAATACCAAAGTACTAACTTTACGTTTTTGACGTAAGTTAGTTCTGTGAATCAGGCCCCGAGTGTCGCCGGCATAGGTTGGATGGCCCCACCGGCCTGCGTAGTTCAGGTTCAGTGGCACCACGTGTAGCCGGCTGGCGTTGAACAGGGTTAGTGGCACCACGTGTAGCTGCCTGGCGTTGAACAGGGTTAGTGGCACCATGTGTAGCCGGCTGGCGTTGAACAGGGTTAGTGGCACCACGTGGAGCCGGCTGGCGTTGAACAGGGTTAGTGGCACCACGTGTCACAAGAAGCCCATATGGAATTATGCCGCACTGATCGGGGGGGTCTGGTGCTGTGGCCGCTGGCCCGGATTTGGGGTCACTGCCATTCATGACTCAGGACACAGTTTCACATATGGGACCTACTGGTCCGAAGAGTAGGCCGCCTAAGGCGCCAGTGGAGTACGTCAACGAGAAAGGAATAAAGCAGGCCTGTGTTGTGGAGGCCGTGATGGTCTGAGGTGGCTGCCCAGGTCACGAGCCTCGGGCTTGGAGCTTGGACTGACACGTGGTGGGCCCTCCTTGACACACGCCGGTGTCGGCAGGTGATCAGTGTGGCCTGGCTGCGCAGGGGCGGGCCTGACGGGTTAATGGTCCAGCGTGCCGGGGTCCGGCAGGCACACAGCATCGCTGGCAACTCCGCTCATGTGGACGGCGTCGGCCTCGTGGCAGGGTGGGAGGCGCCGCCCTGGCAGAGACGAGGGTCTTTCCGGAATAGAACCACGCCCAGGCCTACGTGCTTTTTATTCACACCCCTACGCTGGCGTGGCGTACGCCGGGCCATCCCACTCCGTTGACGCTTAGGGGGGCGTAACAGGCAACATTTCCGCGAGGTCCCCCACTGGCTGGGGTGACATGGTTGCGTCCACTGTCCACTACACTCCATACACCAGCGTTGTATGTCGCCATGGATTGGGGTGTGTTCTGCATACTGCGGTGTGTCCAGCACATCTCCGCCACCCATGGCATTGTGTACTTTCCCAATCATGGTTCTACTGCATCCTCCACACATGCCTGGTTGCCACCTCTCCACACATTCGGCTATTATGTGGCTGTGGTGCCATGCCGTTGCTGGCTCATGTTCAGGGCTTTCCCATGTGAACATTGTAAGTTGTTCTGTCGTGTTTGGTGGGTGGGCATGTTGTTGTGCCTGTTGTATGTGATTTTGTGACGTGTACATTGCCAGAGTTGTGAGTTGCATGGTTGTGGAGTTGAGGTGTGTGGGGTGTTCATTTTGATATTGCCAAGGGGCTGTGCATTTCCCTTGTTGCCATCCTGGGAACGCTGGTTGATAATGGACTGTCGGAGGATGAAGGTATCATGCACACTGGCTGTGTATTTGAAGGCGACATTGTTGGGGGTTCCACGGTGTTCTGTTATTGCCTGCATATTGATGTGAGACGTGTGCTTCCTGTTGCGGTGATTGTGTGCTGTGTCACCAGGGGGCACAGGTAGTACATGTGTGCTGTGTATTGCCCCCAACACGTGCGTGCATCCTGCTTGGGCGTATGGTCTTTGCTTGGTCTCCAGCGGATCCTGCGCATTGTGTTGTACGTATGGGGACTGGGGTGCCAGGGTGATGGTGATGTCCAGGACAGGTGTGGGGGACTTGGATGTGGCTGGCTGTGAGACTCCTCCGACTCTGGTGGGTGTTGGTTGGCGGGTCCCAGGGGCCAACAGGTGCAGCCAAGTCAGCAGCTTTGTGTGGGGTGGGATGTTGGTTGTCTGCTGTGTTGGTGCCGTAGGCCTGTTAGGCGATGATGGTCAGGATGCGTAGGATGATTGTCACTTTCAGCCTGTGGTGGACGGTGACATTGTCAGATGTTGGGTCTGTGAGGCTGGTGAGCTTCCTGGGGGTCCGCTGTCTTTGTCTGCTCTGCGTCTGTGGTGGTCTGTGGGGGGGGTGTTCCTGGTGTGGGTTGGGGTCCTGGGGTGGTGGGTGTTGTGGCCCTCTTGGGTGGCCGGGCCGCATGATGAGTGGCTCCATGGCATCTGTTGCCCTTCGGTTGTGGCCCTGGGCTGTGCTCCCTTTTGTGGTGCTGGCTGCCGTCCGACTTTACACCAGGTCAGAGCAGGTGGAAATTTCCTGGTGCTAACGCGCCTTATCGCCTATTTTGTGTTCTTATCGCCGATGTGGTTGGTCGTTGTGAATCTTGAGGTGTGATGTTGTCTCGGCTTTTGTCCCTGGGAACGCCTACTCTGCATCTCATTAGCGATATTTGCAGGGGCCCTCTGTGCCGATGGTTTTTGGGGCTGCTATCGCGGGTAAACTGGTGCTGTGGGCTGTTAACACCGGCTTGTGAATGGGGAGGTAAATTTATCACGACTTGGCTGCGATAAAGTGTCATTAATTTGGCGATAGCTCCTTGTGAATATGCCCCTAAAATGTATGATCCTCAATCTACTACTCACTGTGATTCGCTATGTTTACTGGCAGCAATATATCCAAATGTCGTCTGCTAATGAATATCCTAGTTCTAGTTCCCACCCCAATTTTGCCTTCAGTATGTTATGTGTGCCCTTACCTATAGTCGATTTGTATATGCGCGACACTGCATGGGATACCCCACCCTGTAATAACAGATGTAATGGTAGCAATGTGGGAGGTTCTTCTGGGAATTTTGGAGTGGCAGCTTTGACACTCTGCCGGAGTCGGATGTATAGAAATCGTTCCATTGTTGTAGGAGTATTTTCCCCAAAGAAAATGTCCCCTCTCCTAAATTCCCCTTGCTCATACATATCCCCCCACACATTCACACCATATTTTAAAAGCATACGCCTGCATATTCCTTCCTGTGTGACTGGTAGGGCCTGTTGGTTCATTAGTGGGAGTAGTGGAGAGTATATCATGGGTGTTTGTTTGTGATTTCTTTGCGATAGTTCGCCAGGCAGAATTGGTGCACACCACTGTTGAGTTCCTTCCCCCGGCTGTCTCATCACCTGTGCCCAGAAACCCTGCTAGAGGAATGGGTGCCATATACCCCTGTTTCACCGCTAGATCCGTCATAAACGGCGGAGGTTTAAACCAGTACGCAGCATAGTGGGTCTGTGTGCTAAGATAATACAATTCAGGATCTGGTGCCTCAAATCCCCCTTGTTCAAAGGGCAGCGTGAGTGTGCTCCATTTAATCCGCGGTTGTTTCCCTCCCCAAGCTAGTCTAATGAATTGACTCTTAAGACTTATAAAGAAGGGACGGCCCGGTGGGTAAGGTATATTTAAAAAGAAATACAAAAATTTGGGCAGTATGACCATCTTCATTAATGCAATGCGGCCAGCCAGCGATAGCGGCATAGCGATCCACCTAGTTATAGATTCTTCTACTGCGTGCAGCACCTTACCATAATTGGCTCTCATCAGTTCTTCCTTGTCTTTGACGATATTAATCCCCAAGTATCGAACCTCTGTGTCGCACCACTGTGGAGGGTACTCCAGTGGTGTGGGCGGGGTATTTCGGGTAAGCAGCAAGATCTGCGCTTTCCCCCAGTTTATTGTTATCCCCGAATATGTGCCAAACCTGACAATTTCGCGGATTATGTCGTTCAATCCTGAATCTGTGTCTCATACATATAGCGTGATATTGTCCGCATATAGTGAGACTAGTACTGGCCTCGTTGGGTAGTCTAGTGCATGCGTTTTGTGATGCTGCCGAAGCATGGCTGCTAGTGGCTCCATTGCGATCGCAAACAGCAGGGGCGATAGGGGACACCCCTGCCTAGTGCCTCTGGATATGTTGAATACAGGAGTACGCTCCCCGTTCACCAGCAATGTGGCTCGTGGTTTATGATATAGTAGCTTTACCCATGTTAAATATCCTGGCGGGAACCCCATGTGTTCCAAGACTGCAAATAGGTACTCCCACTCTAGTGAGTCAAAAGCTTTCGTGGCATCTAGAAAGACCACCACCGCTTTTTCATCTTGGTCGATGTCATGCAGAATGGAAAACAGGGTGCGCAGATTATGAGAGGTGGATCTGCCAGGCACAAATCCTGCTTGATCTGGACGGATTGGTTTTTCCATCAACAGACTTAGTCGATTGGCCAAAACCTTGGCTAAAATATTGGCATCGCAATTTATTAGGGATAAAGGTCTGTATGAATCTGTACAGTCTGGCGGTTTGCCTGGCTTCAATAGCGAGACTATGAGGGCCTCTCGCATGGATGGTGGTAATATCCCTGTTTGCCCAGCCTCCTCATACATGCACTTCAGGAATGACACCAGAATATCTATATACGTTTTATAAAATTCGATCGTGAGACCATCTGGTCCTGGAGCCTTCCCATTCCCCATTTGCATTATGACAACTCTGATTTCCTCTTCCTCAATATTTGCTGCAAGAAATTTTCTATGCCCGTTACTCAGCCAGGTTAGTTCGATCTTCTCAAGATAACTTCCTGTTTCTGCTTGCCTAGAGGTGCGCGAGGAGTATAATGTTTTGTAGTGTGCTATGAATATGTTTATTATGTCTGCAGTGTCTTTGTGTACTTTGCCTCCTTCATTTTTGATGTCCAGTATGTAATTGGCGGCTTTATGGGGCCTTGTAATCTCAGCTAGTGCTTTACCTGGTCTTTCCCCCTCACCATATTTTCTGCCTTTGTGATATTTACTACGAACTAGACATTCTCGTTCTGCTGTGTCTCGATACTCAGTGAGCGTTTACCTTATGTTTGCAAGAGCAGAGTACGTCTTTGCCGCTTGTACTTCTTTTTCTTGATCTTTTAGCTTGAGTTCAAGTTGGGATAGGGTCTTCCTGATGTCTCTTAGGATGCCTCCCGTTTTAGCCATACATATCCCTCTTACTGTAACTTTCAAGGCTTCCCAGACTGTAGTTAACAAGGGGACTGAATCTATGTTAATTTTGAGAAACTCTTCTATTTCTTCCTCCAGCTCCGCTTTGAACATGGCATCCAACAGTGCTGTGGCATGTAATCTCCATATCTTAGGCCTATTTAACATACCTGGTGGGTTCAGCTGCATGTATACTGGGGAGTGATCGGAGAACGTTCGCACTAAGTGGCGTGTAGAGGTACTGTGTGTTGCTATCTCTTTGGAGGTAAGCCACATATCCAATCTGGACCAGCTTCCATGTACAGCTGAATGGAGTGTTCCTTCCTTCCGGTTAGGGTGATGATGGCGCCAGATGTCTGCCAGCTGATTTTCAGCTATAATCTGTTGTATTTGTCGTTGCACTTTAGTGGTGTGGCTGGGGATGCGAACGATCCAGGGAAGGGCATACCGTTAGATTAAAATCTCCTCCCCATATTATGTGCGTGGACCCTATGTTCACTATCAGTGCCCAGAGTTTAATAAAAAATTCTTCATCATCGATACTAGGGCCATAACTGTTCACCAATGTGATTGACTCTGCCGCTATTCTTCCCCAGGCTATACAGTATCTCCCTTGCGGGTCTATTAACGATCCCTCTTCTATGTATGGTGTATTTTTTTTAACAAGTATTGCTGTGCCTCTCGAATATGCAGAGTACAATGAAAAATATCTGTATGAGGCCCACCTGGCAGCAAAATGAATTGCGTTAGAGGATGTCGTGTGTGTTTCCTGAATCATGGCTATATTCACATGATGTCTGTCCATGTAGGCTTATATGTGCCTTGGCTTACGGTGATCCCCCAACCCTCTCACATTCCAGGTCAATAAGCCTATATTTGTATTATATTGCCCGCTTTTATTACCACTTGCCATTAACTGGCGGTAGATCTTGCGGTCGGACTGACAGTGGGTGTCTGTGTTAGTTCAATTTCAGTATTTGGCATGCCGCTTGGTATTTTATGCCTGCTGACAATTGATTCATTTTCCCAGTCCCCTCCCCCACAACGGCTTCTTGATTCCTTATTGCTGTAGCAAAAATGTAGGTTTTCTCTGGAAATTCTCCAAGCATCTTGGTGAATCAGACTATTCTTGATGTCCTAACATGATTTTGAAGATGCTTCTATGCACTGGTTACCGAACAGCTGTATCGTGCAACAATTTTATCAAGTCAATATTTTTGGAGCTTATTACTTTGAGATGTACACAGCAGTATCTACACTGCCGTATTGCATGGCATGTGCATAGTAGAAGGGTGTGTCATCAGTAAGAATTGCAGGTGAGGGGGTGTGAACACAATTCAATAGAGACATTTTGAAAGCTACCTTAAAGAGGATTGTTAGTATGGGAAACTGATAGAATTCGTGCATGTACTTTTCATAGCCAATGTGTTAAAAAAATAAGCAGCAATATGTCAGAAGACATAGCCTGACATTAGACCTCTGTCTTTGAAGTGCAGTAAATGTGACAAATTAAATACAGAGATTAAAGGTATCTTCATTTTTGTCTTAGACTTTCACAGCCCAACAAAAATCTGCTTGTGAGTTCCAACCCAAATTTTTGGAAATACTAGTCTAAGATGAAAAAGGCAATGCAGTCATGGTGTCAAGTTCATTTGTGGGTGTTTCAGGCACCCACTTATTGACTGAAGTGTAATCAGGGCAAAACATGCCTCCTCCCAGCCATCCTGCCAGGAAGACACACTCCCTCCACACTCAGGCCTCTTTTGTCCCCATGTCTTGAAGGAATACACAACGCGCAACAGGAGAGCCACTCACAGTCATGTGACCCTGGACACTGGCAGAAAGGCACATTTGGTTTAGGTAGGAAAATATCAACTTTCTAAAAGTGGCATGTTCAGAATAGTAACTTAAAATTCGGCTTCACCATTGAAGAGGATTTTAAATACAATTCAAATGAGTAGAAGAAGTATTTCTCTATCTGTGCCCAGACTGAACTTATCACTTGTTGAGTGTAGTAATGTAACCCAGTGTTAGTCTATGGGAGTGATAGCCCTGCCATTGTAGAAAACGACTTTAGGAATTTTCCACTGTCAGGACATGTAAATCTTAAGTACACGTGTCCTACTTTTTAAATACCATGAACCCAGCTGGGCCTTTAGGGCCTACCATAAGTGTGACTTGTAAGTATAAAGAGGAAGGTTTAGTCCTGGCAGAAGGTTTATTTTGCCAGGTCGAAGTGGCAGCTTAAAACTGCACACACAAGCTGCAGTGACAAATCTGAGACATTACAACAAAACCAACTGAACAGTGAGCCCACATGAACAGCACCTCCCCTTTGTCCCAAAGAGAGTAATTCCTAAAAAAAAGGGCTTATTTCATGTGCACTCACTACAAACACCCACTGCTCTGGGGTGAGACCATATGGCCACATTGTAGAAAAAACACAAATAGTGGTGCTCCAACAGCAAATGATTATGCAAAAAGTCCAAATCAAAGAGTGAATGTTCCATATCTTCTTTATTTTACTTGTATATTAATCATAAAAATCCAAATGTTTCAGCAAATTTGTTTCATTCACCACTGTGAACTTCTTCAGGGCTATAATGTAACACAAGCAAAATGTACATAACTATAATATATATATATACACAATACATGACATGCAGAATACAAAATATACACAAAAAATAAAACCAAGCAATACATGACCATCAAAAACAACAACAAAACCCACCTACATCAGAGTAAATATAAATGGACTCAAAACATTGAATATAAAATCACATTAAAACCATTAACTGCCTGCATCAAGGAGTAATAGGCAAGCAAATTGCCCACATTATGCTCCGTGCGCTATAGGTTACAAATGTACTAAGCATGTCTCAAAAAGTTCATAATTTGTCTTCAAAGGACATATAGTGCACATCAGCAGAAGAGAGAAATACCAAAAGTCCCAGATCAAAGAGTTAAAAAACACCAATATACAACCATTTCAAGCATATTTCAGTCTTCTCCATAATACAAGTCCTATAATAATACAAAGAATCAAATGAGAAAAAAAGTATTGAGTCGGTGTTCCAAGGCATCAAATACATGACACTAAAGGTCAAAATGACTATCCCATAAGTTAATCCATTTGGTGTAATAATAATTGTGAGTAGAAACCATTTATGTTATATATAATCAACATATCATAGGCTAATTCCTTGACTCTACAGTCTAGCATGAGAGAATTTTCATACATGTACAGAGTCCCCACTTTGTTTCAAACTCTTGGTTCTTTATTGTTCCCCTTTTTTATTTACATTTATTTTTAGTTTTCTTACTGTATATATTCTTCATTTTGCTTTGCTATTTTATGTTACCATTGTAACGCATTCTACCTAACAATTCCACTAGGGCTTATGTTATTTCACCAGGTGCCAGCTAGAAGGGCAAAAATAAGTAGAGCAAACGCCAAAATGCTCCAATTTTCAAACCGTACCCTGGACGGCAACATATGTTACACCAAAACGGAGCAAATCACATGCCAGTTACTATTCCACAGACAATCCTGAAACTATGCAGTATACCACTGCAGAATAGGCCAATGACAGAGCAGGAGACAGGGGATAAATGATATGTAGGCGCACTAACTCCATCCCTCTATTCAACACGTATTAGCTCCATCCCTCATACATAAGCTTTGTTATAAGTCTTTCTTTTAGTTTTTTTACATGCTGTCACTGCAGCCATAATACCAACCAAAGAACAGTGGTCCCTGTACTCCAGAAACCCAGAAACTCTGTGCAAATGCACAAGCTCTAAGAGTTCATGAAAGCTAAACTGCTCCCAATCTGAGGGCATCAATGTAACCCTTTGGGAGACTTAAGGCAACTTTATGCGACAATTTCTGAGGGGTTGGTGCTCCTCTGACAGTCCCCCAATACCTTATTCAACTGCTGGTGGTGCGTGTACCTTTCCTGCATCACCATTGAGAACAATATGTATGTTTGAAGCCCCTTGCGGAGGCTTATCGAGTGGTCTCTCACCCATGTGATGAATAATTATTGAGCAGCTTGCCACAACTCGAAGGATGCTCTTTTTCCATTTTTAAATGTGGTATTGCGTTGCACTTACCATTTTTAGGTCTCGCCTAACGTTGCAGCGCATGCGCTGCACGCTTTGCGAGGCATGCAGTATACAGTATAGCGGGGGGAAGCTCCGCCCACTTTCCGCCCATCTTTTTGTTTGGCTTAAATACTAAATGCTGCATTGTGATTGTTTTTTGGCTTCTTAGTCCTGCCTCCTGACGGCCATGTCGTCATTTTTGTCCTTCCGTGGCTATCAACCCCTTTACTTTAAAAACAGTTTTGTTCCCCTGCCTCTCCCCGTTCCCTCCCGCAGTCCGTGACTTCTTAGACCACCACCACCACCACCCCCCCACACCCCCTCCCGTTCGTGCCTTCTTTGACCCCAGCATTTCCGTTTAAAATGCAATAGGTCTCGCGTAAATACGAGTCCTATTGCATTTTAAATGCTTGTTTGTCCTCTGATTGGTGGGTGAATTCGCACTTGTTTTTGTTTCGCATGCGCGCGATGCCTCTGGGGCTGCGCCTGCGCCGAACACACCGTACGCCATGATTTGTAAGGATATCCCACTCAGCATGCTGCCGGGACACTTGCGACCGCTTGAAATGCCGTTCTTCCGTTTACTGTGATTACATTGTTAGATGGCCAGGTGTATCTCCGTAAGTGGTAGATCTAGTGCTTGGAAGATGCTGGCACCGCGTCACAGGGATAGCCTTCAGTCCCAGGCTATTGCGTCACTAGGCGGGCATTGCTTGGCTCCTCGAGTAAACACTGCTCGTTTTTGAGTGGCTTTTGGTACGTATTTGGAAAGCTAAGGGGAGATCTGTGTTGCGCTATTGAAAAGAGAGGTCATATCCTCTGTTACCAGAGGGGTCTTTTAAGCTTGCCCACAGTTCTGTGGAAGCAGCGGCCACCCCATGCGTTGATGTCGCCCGAGAACATAGCGGCAGCAGTGTGCAACAAATAAATAGATAATAGACTTGAACTTCGAAATACGCGCACACTCGAGGATTTTAAATGGATTTGTCTGTGCTGTCGTTAAAAGTTAGCTGGTACCCATGAACAGCGGACGTATTTTCTGTGTTATGCATAGGGATGCGTGTGTAAGGTTGAGTGTTCATCCACGACCACAACTGTTTTTTCCACCTATGTTCCATTTATCAGTTTTTAAATTTGGATTCCGCAAGCAAATTTTCTCTCCAATGAAATCGTGGATGCCCTTGCAGCTCATTTGCATGGGTCTCTTTGATGTCTTTTTTATTGTTCTGCACCTGTGTCAGTGTGAACAAGTGCACAGTTTCAACAACAACATCATACAACAGCTTTAAAAGCTGGCTGCTAAGTCACTGACAATGGTCTGCTTGTTTAATCCCCTCCTGAAGAGCACAACTGGCTGAGAAAAACATCCTCTTTCCGTAAGCCTCCATAGGTTTTAACTCCTTATCATGAGGAGTCGTAGGAAACAAGTTTGGGTTCACCCTACTTGTACACGCCTGGACTACAAGGTTTTCAGGCATGGATGCTAAGTGAGGAATACAGGGTCACCAGGGGCAGGTCTGTATCATCTGGCCACTTGCCTATTTACCGGCGGGCAAAAGCAAGGCTCAAGTACCAATAATTCTGTCCATGAGGGTATCATTAAAAGGTACAAATGGCTCTGTCGAAGTATGGCCAGGCTGCAGAACCTCCGTTGAAATACTGTGTCAGTGTTTCATTTTACCATGTCTTCACTTATAGGCGCAGGGGCAGTACCTTCCAAAGTCTGCCTTTAGGAGCAGTCCCCGTTGCACAACACCTATGACGGTGTTTGATTTGCCACCCCTACATTGATAAAAATACTTATTTCAAAGTGATAATTCTTTTCAAATGTACGGCGTGGATAGTGTTGGCCAGTCTCACCAACAAAACGTGTAAGAGGTGCTAATCACTCAGACAGCAGCCTTTGCATTCTTCACCCTTTCTACCCTTTCTCCATGAGGGTCACAAAGGTGTATAACCCATCTAAAGAGTAAGTGTGAGCTTTTTTTTATTGCAGAAGTTGATTATGCCAAACATTTAATATGATCTTGTTCATCCGCTGTACCTTTCTCTGTTCGACATGTTAAACAACATTCTGTGTCCAAAGCATTACATTGAACACAGGAAGTGAATTTGGTGAAATAAATCGCCTACAAATAAATCCATGTATCTTTGTTTTATTGCTGGCTTCAATCGTTCTGCTTTCAAAGCTTTATTTGGCGATAAGAGGTATATGCATACATTTGTGTTGTTCGCCAGAGGCAAAAGGCTTTGGAGATAAACGTGCAGACTGAAGTAGGGTGGACATAGGGGCCACTGCATGCTTTAGTTTTCTCAGGCTGTTAGTCCTGAATCCTTCAGGTAGCGCATTCTCTAGATTCCAGTCCATAGAAATTGTCTTCCAGGAGAACCCGTAGACAATAATATTTTTTTCAAATCTTGTATTTTCAGTGATATCACCACCGAAGGCCATGATTTTATATTAAAAACAGAGCTTTGGACTATACCATTTCCAGCTGAAAGGCAATATTTCTCTCCATGTGTTCCCATACCTGGCATGTCACGCAGTTTGGTGTTTACTTTCCCTCTATGTTAAAGAACAGTAGATGTTTCAACACCCAAGCTAATGTGCTGCATAGCTAAATACATATAAGGTCCCAAAGGAGAGACCGATTGCATTGCAAATGCTTGTTGTTCTGGCTGCTCCTGTCCAACATGAGACACTCACAATCGGTTTCTCAGTGGAGGATGTGGGGAAGCCTCACTACTCTAGCGGCCCTTCCTGGCTCCCATGCCCAGCTGTCTCCATCTGGCCAGCACCAGTGTCAGCAGCCCTTTCTTTTCCCACTCCTGTGGAGTGGGACTGGAACAACTGATTAGATGCACCCGCCCCCCTCCAGATTCAGGAACAGGGAGGTGGGAGAAGCACTCGTCGTACTTACGAGGCTCCATTCTGCACCAGAAAAAGAGTGCAGTCGCATTCATCTTTTGCTTTGAGTCCTGGGGAGTGAGTGAGCTGTGAGCCCCCTAGACTCTTCCTTGCGCAGGCACTAGGGGATGGGGTCCCTAGAAGAGTTGCTTAGAGAAGGCAACCCACACACTCACCCTCCCCATGAAAAACATAGAAAATTAAGTTTCACAGATCCCTGGGTGCTTGGCCCACCTCTGGAACATTTTCAGCATTGGTTGCTGAGCACTATACCTGCTACTTCCCATGCGGTCCCCTGGGAACTAGGCTTATGTCCTTGTTTTATCTGGTCCCACTGGGCAGATTTACACAAATAGGGTGTTGTTTAGCTCCTGATGGCAAGCTCTAGTCACCATGGGTAGTTTATTTCTTTTTGGGAAGCAGGTTTTTTAATGTTCCTGTTGTTGGCCATGTCCTCTGTTTGGGCTTCTGTCAGCTGTCCTGGGGACTTCTTCTGCAGCCCATCTGCAACCTGCCAGCAGAGTACCCCCTCTACCACTTTCCCCTGACCCCGTGGCTTTGGCCATCTTTGAGGGCACCTGCGTGCCATCAAAGGTGTCATGGCCCTACTCTTGATGGGGTCACCCAGCTGCAGGAGCAGCCCACCAGAGATCAAGCGGAACCCTTCAGGGTACGGCCAACCATGTCCATGCTCTATCGTCCCTCAGAGGATATGAGGGGTCCAGCGCCACTGGCCTTAGAGAAATACTCCTTGTGCTTGGGTGCAAGGCGGAGTGAAAGTCCTTAAGTCCATTTTTGCAGTGGAGGCAGGCGGCTTCTCCTTCCAGCTGAGCATTTCTCTGGCAACATCACTCTCCGGTCTATACGTTCTCAACAGTCTCCTATTTATGAAGGGGTTTTTAGGTGGTAATGGAAAGTTCTGTAAGATAGGCATTTCTACCCAATCCTAGGGCAATACATCATTAATCTATCTTTGCCCCAACCCTCCTGCACAGCATTCTGTACATAAAAATATTTTGCTTAAATGTGGCCTATTGAAAGACCTTCACTGATATCAGAACCGAGGAGGGTTGATCAGAAGTCACTAAGCTGAGATCTTGACCCTGCAGGAGCATTGCACAGATGAGTGTCCTACCATGCCTAGGGGTGGGCAGAATGTTTAATTGATGGAATTTGGTGACTCCGTGTTACTCTTGCAACACAGTACCAGACAAATTCCGCCAATCGCTGTGTGGTGGACTTTTTTCCCACAACGCTCCAGAAGTGCAAACGAAATTTGACATCTCCTAGTGCCATTTTCTAACATGGGCTTTGTAGGAGAGTAGGATCTGCCTCTTATGTTGCCCCCACTTTTTTCTGATGTTTACACTGGTTTCTGGCTAAGGTCAGGCTGGGACCCTGCTAATCAGAGCCCCAGCCTCTCTGTGTTCTCTCTAAACGATTTGGAGTGCACTCTAGGTGCACTAGTGATTGGGAACTGTGGTACCTTATGAGTCCCTAGTAAATGGTACCCTAGGTACCAAGGGCATAGGTACTTCACAGGCCTACCAGGGGCTGCAGCATGTCTTATGCCACCCCTTGGAAGCAGACTAAATCTGACACCACAGGCCTGCTACTGCAGCCTGAGTGAGGAAGTGCTAGCACCCCTCACTGAGATATAGGTTCCCTATATCTCTCCTGCACACACATATAACCCTATCAGTCACCCCTAAGGCAGGCCCTATCAATCCTGAGGGCAGGGTGCTTGGCTTCTATGTGAGGGGGTGCCTCTGCCTGAGCAGGGAACCTCTGCAGCTCTCAGAGTCCATTCTCTGGTGCTGTTTGTGGATGCGGTTAAACCATATACTTTTAAGTGCATTATATCCTCGCAGTAAAATGCTAACTTTGGAATGGCTGCATCGAAACATGTTGTGTTTGGTGTCAAACACCTTGGAATACTACCCCCCGCCAGTCCTGGCGGCGGGGGTAGCATTCCACCCTTCTAGAGGGATAGACATGTACCTACTGTGGAAACGCGGTAGAATCCGACAGAGCCCTGGCATCACAAAATGGATGCCACCAGTCACAGACACTGGGCTGCCCTCCTGCTGATGACCAACACTCGCAGTGGAGGGAGCCCAACAATAGATATCCTATCCCAAGGGGGTGTGACCACCTCCCAGACAGGGTTTAGTGTATTGGGGCTGGGTGAGTGCACTCTTAGAGTGCTTTGAAGTCCTGCACTGGGGGAGCAGAAGGCTCCTCTGTGCATATGCCAGTTCAAACCAGCTCAGGGGCTACCTGTCCCTGCTCTGGCACGAAACTGGACAAAGGGAAGTGGGTGTAGCCACCCACTCCCTGACCCTCCCATAGGTAGGGTCATAGAGCTAGTCCCTCCCCTCCTTTTAGTATAAGAGGGGGAACCTGTGCATTGCACCCTAGATTTCCCTGGCCGACGCTCTACAAGAAGAATCCCGGACCTTCGACGTTCCACTACCTTTGGAAGACTGAAGAATCTCCTTTGGAGTCAAGGAGTGACTCCCCTGCTTGGCAGGCACCAAAAACTACAAACGACAGTCGCAAACTATGCCGCTCCCGCCGGAGTCCGAAGTCCCTGCAGCCCAAGAAGTGGATTTCCTGACTTCTCAAAGGCCATCGTGAGTCCCCAGCGAAGCTGAGGCCAGTGGACCCCAAGAGTAACGAGGAACCGCGACCCCTGGGTACTGTGCACTATTGTCAAGTACAACCCCTCATAACATTCCACGAACTTGTGCTTTGGACCACATGTGATCCCAGCCTCCAGCAGCAAATCCTCCTAAGATCAGCAGACTACCACGTCCCGAGTGACCGTGGGCCCCTGTGAGAGAATCCTCCTGAGGCGTCTTTGCGACCCCTTGCCAGCCGGCTTGTGGGTCCCCAGAAGACTTTCCAAAGAAACCAAAGGGCTTCCCTGGTTGCTCCAGTTCTGCGCTGACTTACCCTCGCTGGGTGAGTTCCACAGACCTTGCTGGTCTGCGCCATTGCCTCTTCACACTTTCTCCGAGACTTGCTGTTACCAAGGCTTGTTGGCTCCGATCGAGTGCCGACACCGCGGTAAGCCACAGATATTGTGGGACACGCCGAATCCAGCTCCTGGTTGTCGTCGACGCCTCCTGGACCTCATGGCTGAAGAGTCAAGGCAACCATGAACGACCTGAACCCTGCGACGACGGTGGGCATTCATCTTCCTTGCCCCGAGTCACTGCCAAGTGACTTTGAACACTGTCCCCTCTGCTTTCAGGTCATCCTTCCACCGAATCCAGGCTTGGATTCCACCGGACACTTCTTCACACCATCACAAGCAGCAAGTCTTCTTTGTTCGCCATTGAAAACGACGCCGCGACCCGACACCAAAGGACACCTGTGCACCCGGCTTCCCTGGGTGAGGTAACTCCAGCACTCCGGTGCTCCTGTGGGTGTGGGCCCTCAAACTACTTACCCTGTAAGTGACTTGCTTGTAGGTTCACCAGAAGTATCCTAAAACTCTTACTTTCCCCGTGCGATTCTCGCACTGACTCGTACCTGGTTCGCGTCTGTGTTAGACACACCGCGTCCGACTCCCTTGCAAATCCTATCTGTAGACCGAATCCTTCGACTCGTACTGAGTCCGATCGGTGTGTTCGCCTCGAACACGCAAGGGACCTTGAACATTGATATCTCAATCGCGTCTGAGCGCATAGACTCGTACAGGATTCGCATCGGTGCCAGGTCACCGCGTCCGTCCCCTGTGGGTCTCCTACAACTACCTGGGGTGGTTCTTGGGGGTCCCTCGATTCTAGATGCCCTAGACCTAGGTCTAGCAAACTAAGATTGTAATATTCAATTGTGCTAAACTTATCCTGATAATATTTGACTTGTACATATGTTCCTATCCTCTAATCTCATAAAGAGATTAGTAGAGAGTGTTTATTAATAAATACATATATATTTGATATATATACCTGTGTGGTGTCTTTTCATTTGGTGATTCAAGAGATTGTGTGGTAAAACAAGCTGCTTTACATTCCTTCAAGACTTAGCCTGAAGGCTGCTCTCCACAGCTACCACTAGGATAGCTTTCTATAAAGGTTGTCTTAAACCTATCTACCATAAGAGTCGAATTGTTCTGGTGCAAGGTGTCCACTTTAATTAGTGAACAGCATATACCAGGCCAACTTCTCACATTGGTGGGCAGCGTGTGGGATTCCAGCTTGCTATTGTTTTACCAGAAAATCTCTATTTGAATTACTAACTGAAAACCACTATAGGTACTTAAGGTACATATAAAGTCAAGCTTAGTATCGATAAGTTCTACTGAACTTAGAGCTGTGTGCCAAGGGATAGCACACCCTTTCTACAGCTCAAGCTAGGATCAGTAGGCCACAAACTAGTGTAGGTAGTACAACACTGCACAACACTAGAATGTCCTTAAAGGATGAAACCAGTGGATCCACTCAGCCTCAGTACAAGGACATGGCTTTCTCTGGCTTGAGAGCCATGTGTGTTGAAAGACACCTGAGACTAGGACAGAGTCCCTCAACCCTGCACCTGATAGATCTGCTGACAGCAGATGATCTTAGATTGGCTCTAGGAGCCAATGGGTCTGAATCAGTGGGTGAATCAATTACAGTATCTGGGTCAGACGATGAAAATCCGAATGACCAGGACTCTGTGATTGAAGGGCCAGGCCTCAAGGGGCCTGAAAAGGACAGAGGAATTCTCCCTAAGAGAACTGACAGAGTGGATGAGAGGCATAGGTCCCCTTCCAGGGAATCTGAGCACTCTTATCACTCTGGCAGAGAATTTGTCCACCAGAGGAACTCATACTTTCCCATAAGAGAGACCTCCTCTGAAAGAATGTGCAAACTGCTGCAGTATGAGGAAGCAAGAGTTGCCCTCAGAACCAAGCAGTTGGCACTGGATAGAGAAGCCCTGGAGATCCAGAGAACTTCTCGACGAGAGGGTTAGAACCCCTTGGTGGCAGCAACAGTGTCCCTAGAGGCAGAGAATCTATTCCAGACCATAGGAACCTGAGCAAGGTTGTTCCTCCCTACCAGAGTGGGGATGATATCCACAAGTGGATAACTGCTATGGAGAGGGCCTGTAGAGTACAGCAGGTCCCCCAGAAGCAGTGGGCAGCAATCTTGTGGCTCTCCTTTTCAGATAAAGGTAGAGACAAGCTCCTCACTGTTAGAGAAGAGGATGCTGATGATTATGAAGTCCTGAAGAGTGCACTGATAGATGGGTTTGGCTTAACCACTGAACAGTACAGGTTAAAGTTCAGAGACACCCAGAAGGCACAGACTCAGGACTGGACTGACTTTGTTGATTGTGCAACCAAGGCTCTGGAGGGTTGGCTGGTTGGCAGTAGGGTTACTGATTTTAAGGGATTGTATAATCTGATGATGAGAGAACAAATCCTTAATAATTGCCAGAACCAGTTGTTGCATCAGTACCTGGTGGACTCGGATCTGACCTCTCCCCAAGAATTGGGAAAGAAGGCAGACAAGTGGGTCAGAACCAGGGTGAGGCAGAAACCCCAGAACCAAGGGGTGACACCAAGAAGCAAGATCCTAAGGGCTCTGAGAAAGGTGGGGATAAGTCAAAAGACCAGAAGTCTTCACAAGGGCCCCAAAATCTGCATCTGGTGGGGAGTCACAGTCCAACAAGGAAAAGGCCAAAGAAGCCCTGGTGCAAATTCTGTAAACAGAAAGGGCACTGGACTTCTGACTGTAACAAGTCCAAAGACCAAACCACCACCACTCCTGCCCCTAAGGCAACTGTTCCCCTAGTTCAGCTACTGGTGGAGGTGGTACACAGACTAAGGGTTTAGTAGGGTTGACCCTGGGTTCTGAAGTGGACTCTGACCTAGTCAGAGTGCCCACTCAGGCAATGCTGATTTGTGAGGAGACCTTAATATGTCCTTCCTAGTGAGTCCCAGTAATCTGGGCAAATACAAACAGCAGCCTGTAATAAATGGCAAACAGGCTTTGGCATTTAGGGACACAGGTGCTAGTGTCACCATGGTGGCAGAGGATCTTGTGGACCCTGGACAGATCATCCTGGGCGAAATGTACCAGGTGACCAATGCAAGCAACACCAAGACCAACCATAGTCTGGCAGTTGTGAATTTCTCCTGGGGAGGGGTAACTGGCCTCAAGAAGGTTGTAGTCAGTGCAGACCTCCCTGTCGAATGTCTATTGGGCAATGATCTAGAGACTTCAGCCTGGTCTGAAGTAGAGTTATGGACTCATGCTGAGATGTTGGGCATCCCTGCAGAGGTATTTGCTGTGACCAGGTCACAAGCAAGAATGCATGACACTGAACCAGCTCTGGATCCTGGAACAATGGACCAGATGCTTCCCAAGAGGAGGAGCAGTAGGGTAAAGGCAGTGCCTTCCCCTCTGTCTCAGATCACGGATTCACCCCCAGAGGGAGGTGAAGCAGATCCTGAAGAAGGAACTGCCCCAGAGGGACTTGAGCCTGATCAGGTTGAGTTCTTGGGGGCAGGGGGCCCTTCTAGGGAAGATCTGAGGAAGGAGCAACAGTGCTGCCCCTCTCTTGAACCCCTCAGACAGCAGGCTGCTGCTGAGGCTGCTGGGAGTGCTAGTGGGTCCCATAAAGTTTACTGGGATGAGGGACTCCTATATTCTGAAGGTAGAGACCCTGCCCCTGGAGCCACCAGGAGGTTGGTAATACCTCAGAAGTTTAGGGGGTTCCTCTTGACCTTAGCACATGATATCCCTTTAGCAGGACACTTGGGCCAAAACAAGACCTGGGACAGGCTTGTTCCACATTTTCATTGGCCACATATGTCAGAGGACACAAAGGAGTTTTGTCGCTCCTGTGTCACATGCCAAGCCAGTGGTAAGGCAGGTGGCACAACAAAGGCCCCCCTGATACCACTACCTGTGGTGGGGGTACCCTTTGAAAGGGTAGGGATTGACATTGTTGGTCCCTTGACCCTCAAACTGCATCTGGGCACAGGTTTATCCTGGTGGTAGTGGATCATGCCACCAGGTACCCAGAAGCAATTCCCTGAGGACCACCACAGCCCCTGTGGTGGCAAGAGCCCTCATTGGAGTCTTCTCCAGAGTGGGTTTTCCAAAGGAGGTCATTTCTGACAGAGGTACCAACTTCATGTCAGGGTATCTAAAAGCAATGTGGAAGGAGTGTGGTGTAACTTACAAGTTCACCACCCCCTATCACCCACAATGCAATGGTTTAGTTGAGCGCTTCAACAAAACCTTGAAAGGAATGATTAAAGGACTCCCAGAGAAGCTTAGGCGGAAATGGGACCTTCTTCTTCCTTGCCTGTTGTTTGCCTACAGAGAGGTTCCACAGAAGGGGTTGGCTACAGCCCATTTGAGCTTCTGTTTGGGCATCCTGTGAGAGGTCCACTGTGTTTGGTAAAAGAGGGCTGGGAGTTACCTCTCAAGCCCCCAAACAAGATGTGATGGACTATGTACTTGGTCTCCGCTCCCGGATGGCTGAGTACATGAAAAAGGCAACCAAAAACCTGGAGGCCAGCCAAGAATTACAAAAAGCTTGGCATGACCAAAGGCTGTACTGACTGTATACCAGCCAGGACAGAAAGTGTGGGTGTTGGAGCCTGTGGCCCCAGCAGCCCTCCAGGACAAGTGGAGTGGCCCCCATACAATAGTTGAACAGAAGGGAGAAGTCACCTACCTGGTGAATCTTGGAACTCCCAGGAGCCCCCTGAGGGTGCTCCATGTCAACAGATTAAAGCCATATGTTGACAGGGCTGACATGGGCTTGCTCATGGCAACTGATGAGGACCAGGAGGAGGAGAGTGACCCTCTCCCCGACCTGCTCTCTCAGAACCCTGATGATGGGTCAGTAGATGGTGTTGCTTTGGCAAGCAGCCTCACTGACCATCAGCAAACTGAGTGCAGACAAGTTCTGCAACAGTTTAGACATATGTTTAGCCTGACCCCTAGTCAGACTTCCTGGTGCACCCACGAGGTGGACACTGGAGACAGTCTGCCTGTCAAGAATAAAATCTACAGGCAACCTGACCATGTCAGGGACTGTATCAGGACTGAAGTCCAGAAAATGTTGGAGCTAGGTGTAATTGAGCCTTCAGATAGCCCTTGGGCTAGTCCAGTAGTCCTGGTACCCAAGCCTCATACCCAGGGTGGTAAGAAAGAAATGAGGTTTTGTGTAGACTACAGAGGCCTCAATGCAGTCACTAGGACTGATGCCTATCCCATACCAAGGGCAGATGAGCTGATTGATACTTTGGCCTCAGCCAAGTATCTAAGCACGTTTGACCTAACAGCTGGCTACTGGCAGATCAGATTAGCTGATGATGCAAACGCCAAGACAGCATTTTTGACCCCTGGTGGGCACTACCACTTTGTGGTGATGCCCTTTGGATTGAAAAATGCACCTGCCACTTTTCAGAGGTTGGTGAATAAAGTTCTGACAGGGTTGGAAACTTATTGCTCAGCTTATCTAGATGATATTGCTGTCTTTAGTTCCTCCTGGCAGGATCACCTGGTCCACCTCAGGAATGTTTTGGAGGCCCTGCAAAAGGCAGGCCTCACTATCAAGGCCACTAAGTGCCAGATAGGGCAGAGTCAGGTTGTGTACCTGGGCCACCTTGTAGGTGGAGGCCAGGTTCAGCCTTTACAGAGCAAGATCCAGACCATAATGGAATGGGTTGCTCCAACCACCCAGACACAGGTGAGAGCCTTCTTAGGCCTATCTGGGTACTATAGGAGGTTTGTCAAGGGATATGGATCTATAGTGACCCCCTTGAATGATCTGACCTCAAAGAAAATGCCAAAAAGGTTCAGTGGACAGCTAGCTGTCAAAAGGCATTTGAAGACCTAAAGCAGGCCATGTGCACTGCCCCCATCTTACTGAGTCCAGACTACACCAAAAAGTTCATTGTCCAAACAGATGCTTCTGAGCTGGGTGTGGGAGCTGTACTGTCTCAACTGAATGATGAAGGTCAAGACCAGCCAGTAGCTTTTATTAGCAGAAGGCTGACCCCTAGAGAGAAACGTTGGTCAGCTATAGAGAGGGAGGCCTTTGCTGTGGTATGGGCCCTGAAGAAGCTGAGGCCATACTTGTTTGGTACTCACTTCATAGTTCAGACCGACCACAAGCCCCTCCTATGGCTTAAACAAATGAAAGGAGAAAACCCAAAACTTTTGAGGTGGTCCATTTCCCTACAGAGGATGGACTATACAGTGGAACATAGACCTGGGACCCAACATGCCAATGCAGATGGACTCTCAAGGTATTTCCACTTTGAACACGAAGACTCAACTGGTCAAGGTTAGTTTAGTGTCCCTGCGTTTGGGGGGTGGGTTGTGTAGGAGAGTAGGATCTGCCTCTTATGTTGCCCCCACTTTTTTTCTGATGTTTACACTGGTTTCTGGCTATAGTCAGGCTGGGACCCTGCTAATCAGAGCCCCAGCCTCTCTGTGTTCTCTCTAAACGATTTGGAGTGCACTCTAGGTGCACTAGTGATTGGATACTGTGGTACCTTATGAGTCCCTAGTAAATGGTACCCTAGGTACCAAGGGCATAGGTACTTCACAGGCCTACCAGGGGCTGCAGCATGTCTTATGCCACCCCTGGGAAGCAGACTAAATCTGACACCACAGGCCTGCTACTGCAGCCTGAGTGAGGAAGTGCTAGCACCCCTCACTGAGATATAGGTTCCCTATATCTCTCCTGCACACACATATAACCCTATCAGTCACCCCTAAGGCAGGCTCTATCAATCCTGAGGGCAGGGTGCTTGGCTTCTATGTGAGGGGGTGCCTCTGCCTGAGCAGGGCCCCTCTGCAGCTCTCAGAGTCCATTCTCTGGTGCTGTTTGTGGATGCGGTTAAACCATATACTTTTAAGTGCATTATATCCTCGCGGTAAAATGCTAACTTTGGAATGGCTGCATCGAAACATGTCGTGTTTGGTGTCAAACACCTTGGAATACTACCCCCCGCCAGTCCTGGCGGCGGGGGTAGCATTCCACCCTTCTAGAGGGATAGACATGTACCTACTGTGGAAACGCGGTAGAATCCGACAGAGCCCTGGCATCACAAAATGGATGCCACCAGTCACAGACACTGGGCTGCCCTCCTGCTGATGACCAACACTCTCAGTGGAGGGAGCCCAACAATAGATATCCTGTCCCAAGGGGGTGTGACCACCTCCCAGACAGGGTTTAGTGTATTGGGGCTGGGTGGGTGCACTCTTAGAGTGCTTTGAAGTCCTGCACTGGGGGAGCAGAAGGCTCCTCTGTGCATATGCCAGTTCAAACCGGCTCAGGGCCTACCTGTCCCTGCTCTGGCGCGAAACTGGACAAAGGGAAGTGGGTGTAGCCACCCACTCCCCTGACCCTCCCATAGGTAGGGTCATAGAGCTAGTCCCTCCCCTCCTTTTAGTATAAGAGGGGGAACCTGAGCATTGCACCCTAGATTTCCCTGGCCGATGCTCTACAACAAGAATCCCGGACCTTCGACGTTCCACTACCTTTGGAAGACTGAAGAATCTCCCTTGGAGTCAAGGAGTGACTCCCCTGCTTGGCAGGCACCAAAAACTACAAACGACGGTCGCAAACTATGCCGCTCCCGCCAGAGTCCGAAGTCCCTGCAGCCCAAGAAGTGGATTTCCTGACTTCTCAAAGGCCATCGTGAGTCTCCAGTGAAGCTGAGGCCAGTGGACCCCAAGAGTAACGAGGAACCGCGACCCCTGGGTACCGTGCTCTATTGTTGAGTGCAACCCCTCACAACGTTCCACGAACTTGTGCTTTGGACCACGTGTGGTCCCAGCCTCCAGCAGGATCCCTCCTAAGATCAGCAGTCTACCATGTCCCAAGTGACCGTGGACCCCTGTGAGAGAATCCTCCCGAGGCGTCTTTGCGATCCCTTGCCAGCCGGCTTGTGGGTCCCCAGAAGACTTTCCAAAGAAACCAAAGGGCTCCCCTGGTTGCTCCAGGCCTGTCCTAATTTACCCTTGCTGGCTGAGTTCCACAGACCTTGCTGGTCTGCGCCATTGCCTCTTCACACTTTCCCCGAGACTTCCTGTTACCAAGGCTTGTTGGCTCCGATCGAGTGCCGACACCGCAGTAAGCCGCAGACATCGTGGTACACGCTGAATCCAGCTCCTGGTCATTGTCGACGCCTCCTGGACCTCGTGGCTGAAGAGTCAAGGCAACCGTGAACGACCTGAACCCTGCGACGACGGTGGGCATTCATCTTCCTTGCCCCGAGTCACTGCCAAGTGACTTTGAACACTGTCCCCTCTGCTTTCAGGTCATCCTTCCACCGAATCCAGGCTTGGATTCCACCGGACACTTCTTCACACCATCACAAGCAGCAAGTCTTCTTTGTTCGCCATTGAAAACGACGCCGCGACCCGACACCAAAGGACACCTGTGCACCCGGCTTCCCTGGGTGAGGTAACTCCAGCACTCCGGTGCTCCTGTGGGTGTGGGCCCTCGAACTACTTACCCTGTAAGTGACTTGCTTATAGGTTCACCAGAAGTATCCTAAAACTCTTACTTTCCCCGTGCGATTCTCGCACTGACTCGTACCTGGTTCGCGTCTGTGTTAGACACACCGCGTCCGACTCCCTTGCAAATCCTATCTGTAGACCGAATCCTTCGACTCGTACTGAGTCCGATCGGTGTGTTCGCCTCGAACACGCAAGGGACCTTGAACATTGATATCTCAATCGCGTCTGAGCGCATAGACTCGTACAGGATTCGCATCGGTGCCAGGTCACCGCGTCCGTCCCCTGTGGGTCTCCTACAACTACCTGGAGTGGTTCTTGGGGTCCCTCGATTCTAGATGCCCTAGACCTAGGTCTAGCAAACTAAGATTGTAATATTCAATTGTGCTAAACTTATCCTGATAATATTTGACTTGTACATATGTTCCTACCCTCTAATCTCATAAAGAGATTAGTAGAGAGTGTTTATTAATAAATACATATATATTTGATATATATACCTGTGTGGTGTCTTTTCATTTGGTGATTCAAGAGATTGTGTGGTAAAACAAGCTGCTTTACATTCCTTCAAGACTTAGCCTGAAGGCTGCTCTCCACAGCTACCACTAGGATAGCTTTCTATAAAGGTTGTCTTAAACCTATCTACCATAAGAGTCGAATTGTTCTGGTGCAAGGTGTCCACTTTAATTAGTGAACAGCATATACCAGGCCAACTTCTCACAGGCTTTTAAAGCAGTTTACTGTCAGAGGGCTTCTTCTCGAGTAGATTTTCTACTCGAGTGGTAGCACAATCAACTCAAATGGCCACACACTCTTGTACACCACATGGTGCAGTTCGCACTGATTTTTTAGTGCTGCTCGCGCTACTGGCCCTAAATTGCAGTGCAAGCAATGCAACATGTATATTTTCCACCCCTCGGCAGAACTCATTAGAGGAGTTTTTAGGTAGCTCAGCAGAATTCCGCAGGGTGAACTTCGAGAGTTCTGCCCATCCCTGACCTTGCCCCTTCATGGTCAATGAGGTGATTGAGAAACCCACCATCACAAAGACCATGAAAGGGAATGAGGGCAAGGGACAAAATAACAAATGTGGTCAACCACTACCACCCGTTGTCACACCAGTGCTTTTCAACACTACTTCTTTGCAGGGGTTTCAGCTCCTGATGTTCAGTACATACTGTGGAACGTTAGCCATGGGTCATCATATACGATCATTAACATGCTCTTGTTCTACCTTGCCCACTGCTCATACACAATGCTCATACCATACAGATTTTATTTATATCAATGTATCTTTATATTCACTCTTTATGTATTCTTGTTCAACTTTCTAGTCTAGCTCAACCAAGCACTCTGCTCATATTCATTCACAAGGTTCATGTAGACCTGGTTATTGTTGAGTTGAATTTGGAAAACAAACTCTAAGATGATCGTTGGATAAAGCAATCTCTACAAAGAACCAAATCCCAGTAGCTGATGCAAGAAAGTCTTTAGTCTTTACGCTTGCACTGAATTTCAGCTGTTGGAATGGGTAAATACGATGTCAATGAATATCGTGATATGTGCTGACCTGATAACGGCAATACCAATAAACGTGATGTCAATGTATGCCATAATCTATGCCTGTACAACAGCAACAATACAAGTAGTAGCATGTCAATATAAGCACAAATGACAGTGTTTACTAGTAAAAGCAAAGTCAATGTACGCCCTGATTTAGGAATGCATAACATTGTCAATACAAATATCAGTAAAGAAAATATCGATGTACGCTATGACAACTGTACATACAATTTTGAGAATGTCGCTAAAAATTATACCAGTGGCTGCCATATTATTTTTAAGAGTTTCAGTAAGCTTGCCTCTTTGCTATCGGATTTACCCAAGGTGACCTCCCCATCAACCCTGAGTCAGAGATACGTGGACAGGCAGGTTCTGCGACCCACGCGTATCGAATACCAGGTCACAGGTGGGGTCTCTCTGAACCCAAAGACAAACGCACACCCAGAGAAACCCTGATGGATTCCACAGACGCATAGTTGCACCATAAACAGGTCCGAGGCATATGGCCCCAATAAAACATGTTTGGCCAAAGGCTTGCATTCCCCAAAAATACCACAAATCTAGATTCCACATGTAGATAGAAACACTCAGCCAATCAGAACATGACATGCACACCACACGACATGCACACCACACATAGTGATCACGCACTCCTCATGCTGGACATCTGGACACATACACTGGCCCACACTAGCTCTCCCCGAGGTTGAGAGCCATCTGTGTCCTTATCTGATGCCCAAGCTTGTTAATTTATGACTGAGATGCTTTTCAGGAATGCAGAAACTGTTTTCTTCCCATTTGACAAATTTGATCTATCTGTACAGTTGGCCTTCTCTTCTGGGATGAGAGCCATCTCGCACTGGATGAAGAGTAACTTCCTCCAGTGTAATGTGGGGAAAACAGAGATTCTGCTCTTTGGAGAGGCTCCTCTTTGTGGACACCAGAGTGGTGGCCGACCGATTTGGGTGCCTATCCTGCCCCCAAATCTACTGTGAAGAACTTGGGCGTTCGATTGGACCAAGCCCTTACAATGAAGGAACACACTGCGCAGACAGTGGGTTCCTGCTTCCACACAATGAGCCTGCTCCGTCGAGTCTTTCCTTTGCTCCCTGACTCCAATTCGGAAAACTATAACACAGGCTCTTGTACTAAGCCGCTTGGACTACTGTAATGGGCTGTTGATCTCTGCCAATGAGGCCTCGCTCAGCAGACTACAGGTAGTCCAGAATACGGCAGCACGATTGGTCCTCAATGCCCCCCCAGGACTCACTCCGCCCTTTGCTTCTGCAACTTCACTGGCTTCCTGTCCGTCAACGGATAAGATTTAAAGTCTGTTGCATAATACACAAGGCACTGCTCGACCTGGGCCCTTCTTACCTTTCAGAGAAATTTATTCCGTATTTACCTTCCAGATCTTTGCGCTCAGGTTCCAAACATCTTCTGGTGGTACCTCGAGTCAGAAAGGCTAGACTGGGAGGAAAGGCCCTCTCACATCTTGGTCCTCGCTACTGGAACGAACTTCCACTACTCCTGAGACAATGTACAGATTATTTGCATTTCAGGAAGCTGCTTAAGACCACACTCTTCTGTCTTTGATTCTCCTGTCTTTGTCTCTGATTTAATTAAAGCCGCATTCCACCCATGCCGCCCGCCCAAAGCGCAGAGATACCCCTTCGGGGGTCGATTCAGGCGCTATACAAATAAATAAATAAATAAATAAATATGTAATACCAGCCAAAACTTGTACACCGAGAGACTTTCTTCAGATGCATTCTGTCGAGACTCTCCAGGCCGCTGAGTCTAATTAAACCAACGTGTTCCTGTTTGGCCAAACACCTCGTGTCTTTTCATTTCTTAAAGGTTAATTCATATCTGAGCAACACAGCCTTTCACAATATAACAGTCTTTACTGATTTCAGTCTTTCAAAAGTCTCACAAAGTTCTTTATATGTCCTTACAATACGCCAACTGGTTCAGATTCTTGTCCTTAGCACTATTAAGTCAATTTTTCCTCTGATGAGCGTGTGTGCGCATGCCAGGTAAGTCTTTGACTTACTTCCTGTTTGTTTATTTTAGATTGTTTGGAGTCTTGATGCCAAGTCTGAAGGAAGAGATGAGTTGTGTTGCTCAAGAAAACAGGTAAGAGTCTCTGGTTGCTGCTGCTCTCAACACCAATTGCCTAGCAGTGGGTGTAGCTTTTATAGGGTTGCAACTCAAAATGGCTGCTGAGATATGCAAATGTCAAGAGGCCTAGCGCAGAAGGGCCTGGCATGTTCTAGAATGTTCCAGCATACTCTAGAATGTTCCAGCATATTTGATTCTGGGATAGTCTAGAATGTTCCAGCATAGTCTAAAATGTTCCAACATATGCTAGTGCTTTACGACATTGCTCCAGTTAACTCTGTAGCAAGGAGGCTCAGTGCTACTACTCTTTTACTCATAATTCTCTTGGGGGTCACTATACCACTTAGAATACATTTATTCAGGTGATAAAATGGTATTTGGTAATGGGGTATGGGTTCTCTAACATGTTTTGTATATTTTGCAACTACATACACATATTTGTTGCATCCAATTCTCCTTGTGTGGGGCCAATGTGACTGTTACCAGTGGAATCCTTTATGGGCAATGAGAGTGGGACTCACATAATCTTGGTGCTCATGACAGCTGAGAGCCTCAGCCCTGCCCCCACCTGAACTGCCTGATCTCTTCCCACCACAACTTCAAAGGGGACCCCCCTCCTGTATTTGACTCCAGAGGCTTGGCTACCTTCCTTTGTCTGTGGGCTTTAGCTTGCCCTGGTGTAGTGGGAAGAGCTAATTTACACATGAAGATATCCTCTCCACCTCCTCCATTCCCAGGAATATAGCCATGCACTGACAAATAGATCTAATATGTGGGGTGGCCTCTCATCACAACTAACAATCCAAATGGTGTGGCAACCTCAGCTAGGCATTGGAGGAGCTAATTTTGCAGCTGGGAGTTGCTAGAAGACGACCAATTGCTCCCCAGCCCCCCTCACCACCAAGAAGGCAACACAGGAGAAAGGAGCATGTTTATCAGCAGCGAACTACCCGAATTGATCACAGGGAGGATGAGATCATCACCTACAACAGGCTCAGGAGGGAGTCCATTGTCCAACTGCTACACCATATAGCCCCAAGGCTCCTGTTACCAACTCCCAGGTCCAATAACATCCCTCCGCAGGTCAAGCTCATGGCTGTCCTCCACATGCTGCCATCTGACTCATACAGATTGCATCAGTCAGAGTGGCTGGAATCTCCCAGCTATCTTTCTCGGCCTTCCTACCCTGTGTCCTGGAAGCCATCATCCACCTAACACAAAGGTTCTATTTCATCGCCAGTTTCCCACATGTTTTGGGTGCCATGGACTGCACATGTGCAACTGGTTCCCCCTGCAGCAACATCACATCTCTCCAGGAACTGGAAACACACATACTCCAACAATGTCCAGGCCATCTTGGACCTTTGGGGGATGTTCACCATTGTGCTGGCCAAATAACCTAGGAGTGTGTATGACGCATACATCTTCAGAGATTCCATCATAAACTAACGCTTCTAGAATGGCCAATATGGGAATGGTCTATTTGTAGGTAAGCAAAACTCAAGCACCTAACAGACCCACTAACAGTCAAATGACATAAAGCTCATCTTTACGTCTGTCGGAGCACATTGGGCAATTAGTATGAGGGGTGTGCCCCATATATGCACCATGCCTCATGCCACATGTGTCAAGCAAACCCCCAACTCATACATGTCAAGACACCTAAAGTCATCAACATAGAATAATATCCAAACTGGGCAAGGCACCAAAGTGTACACAGGACACCAATGTCAACATGGATCTCCCAGAGCTATGAGAATAAATGCAAGGCATACATCTACACAATCCTCTACGAGTTCTACTCTTATTCATGCATGTGGAGGAAAAATGTATTGTGGCTTCTCAAGTAGTACACAACTCCTCATAACAACGTCAGTGTGTCCCACATGAGCATGGCCCACATTTCAATACATATGTGTGAAGCGAAGTGCACCATGACAACTATTATTCCAAAACAATAGTGGAAAGCAGACAATGAGTAGTATCACAATCCATGTGACATGCGAGGACTGCACAACATGTATGACCCAATATCATATGGGCAAGTAATTGTACCATGAATGACCTGTGCCTATATCATGTAGGCCACCAACGACATCTTTGGTTTACCATGTGCATATGCCTGGGTAAGTGTAAACCATGTTAGTCATGTCACAACCTACCTAAAAGGACCAACTAGGCAATTATCTGATCTCCAATCTGCCCCTTCACACATGTAGCGGGAGCACATAACAGAGTGGCCAGGACCATATCCAAATATCCATCACAGAAAGCTACAGGCTCAACATGTAAGTCAGGATGTAGAAGTGTAGAATGTCTCAGCCCATGCTCAGAATTTGCCATTACACAGAGTAATGGAGGAGACGTGTGCACACATTTGACCAACTCTATGAGTAACACATATTGTGAAATAACATTAGAAATGTGTATGATCATTTAACTGCACATGACACACATGGACCAGAATGTATCTTTAATAGTGAGCAAAAGCATTGACAGTTGCCCTATTTTATTTTATTCCAGCTGACCAAGGATGTAGTCTCTAGCCATGGGTCATGACCCCATATGGACCCCCAGACCGAGCTGGACAGAAACTACAACCAGGCACTCTGCAAGGCCTGCAATATCGAAGAGCAAAGCTTTGGTCTGCTCAAGGCCAGGATCCGATGTCTCAACATGTCAGGGGGGAGATTGCTGTACTCGCCCCCAATGGTGTGCAAGACGATACTTATCTTTGCCATTCTGCTCAGTATATGTGTGTGGACCAGCAACAACAAGATCCAATGGAAGAGGAGGAGAAGGAGGAGAAGGAGGAGAAGGAGGGGGAGTAGGAGGGTGGAGGCATCCAAAACTCAGCAACTGGCAATAGGCGATGCATACACATTGCGCAACAGTTCTTCAGCTGAATCACATGTACAGTGATGGAGCAATACTACCATATCATAAATGTTCAACCAGCAAAAAAATGTTTGAATCTAATCTTTTTCTTTGTGTTCATGTCACAGTCCCAGTAGACATCTACTCATCCACATCTTGTCAACTAGAAGTAGGCCTCAAAAGTTTCCAATCATGTCATTAGATGTGTTGAGCAACATGGGCCCACGCTGGATATCTATTAATTGCACATATACATAAATGCTCTGTGAAACTCCGTACTGCATCCGATGGACAGGCCAGGCATGCAACATTTTCCCTTTCCAAGTTGAATGTCAGTCTCCACTTGCACTTGAGCAGTGCTGATCTGCACAGCTAGCAGCCTTGTTGTGTTGTGCAGCAGTAAAGTGTACAACAGATGGCAATCAGTAATGTTTGGAACACAAATCAACTACCAGACCTGCGAACATTTACAATATTTACCGTGTCTCAGCAATGTGTCACCATGCAGATTGAATGTATCTTGCTGGAACTCATCCTGTTGCAGATACCATTAGAGATTATGAGTGACAGTTGTCATGGACAAAGGCCCTGTGTCATGCTAACATGTAAAAGCTGTCACTTCTAAAGAGCGCATACATGCATGTATGGTTTCACAGATAACACAGGGCATGTGAACTATTCACTGCCTACATTGTTAGATAAACGACATCATGCTACAGTAGAAAAAGGA
Source organism: Calotriton arnoldi (assembly GCA_963921515.1). NCBI lineage: Eukaryota > Metazoa > Chordata > Amphibia > Caudata > Salamandridae > Calotriton > Calotriton arnoldi. The sequence goes on from CAWUFW010021189.1 coordinate 48,761, forward strand.
CACATTTGCCATGAATCACATAGCGAAGCTATGAGGAACAACGGCATGTAAACATAACATAATGAACAGATGACAATGTACATTCAGCAAATAGCCCGAGTAGTGTCACACTGAATAGGTAGCATGCAAACATCTGAACACTTCATGAATACAGATATGTCAGAAGTGGGAATACCTGTTGATAAGAAGGCAGATTAACCTGTATGTGTATGCATACAAACTCAGTGGACATGGTAAGATGGAGGGCATTGGATTGGAATGCTGCTCTGCATGGTATGAGTTGTCTCCCTCCCTTCTGGTCACCCGAAGGTTAAATGTAAATTGAGTGTGTCCCATTAAATATGCCTGTGTCAGGGAATGCTGTAACCTGGACCAGGAGGCACACACAAAGGCCGTGCCTCTGAGGAGACATACTGCTACTACTTTTGACATTGAGTAACACATATATCATGTGTCAATGCCACTATCATGTACATTGTATATCACAGTCATGGTAACATTGTGCTCCATTAAGCACCACCACAGGGGTAACACAACATGATCACTGCATGGTTTGGCCACTACACAGAGTAGGCTTCAGGGGGTCATTGCAATGAAGTACCTTTCGCTGTTACATATGTGGATCACTGCATACACTACATGACAGTCTGAGATTGGACATAGAGGCTCATATCTTGGCAATGGCCACACAGTGCTAGCCAGATAGTACATATATGCCACTGCTATGTTTGCAAGCAGATTGCTAAATTATGGCATGCATATATGAACAGGAGGCCTATAGACCAAACAACATACCTTTCATATCTAGGCAGTCAATTTGTGAGCTGGATGCCACATACACTATAGACTGGCTGAATCAGCCAGTGTATGTCATTTCCTGTGTGTGCATTGCTTCAGTAACACATCTTTTGTCAGGAATGCCGACAGATAGTACAAACTTGGCCATAATCATGTATGGCAATGTATATCATTTGCATTAGAGTGCAATGTCTGTGAGCAATAAATACCTAGTACGATGATACCTACGTCAATGCTAGCATAATACAAACAGAAATACATATTGATAATGTCAAGATATGCACATGAGACAATATGTCTGGGTGTCTCACAGCAATATATTGCCTGTCCTAGTGTCCGCAACATGAACGCAAGGAATCACACATATGTGCACTCTTAACATACACATGCGACACATCCCAAGTCTACAAGCATGTCAGCAAAGATAATTTGAGCAAGAAAAGTGATCGGTGGAGGTGTTTACCTGCATTCCACCAATCAATACACTATACCACACACAAAAGGCTAGTTGTGTCAATAAAAACATGTGCATTGGCCCACTGCGTGATGGATTGCACAGGAAGCGTTGGGCGGAAGCAACGCATCAACACTAAAGCGTCAAACACAATGCAGAATGCATTGTCATGTGTTATGTGTAACCAACGCTTTGGCTATTTCACCAGTGATGCGTCAGAAAAAAATGACACTTTGGTAGGAAAACTGATGCTTTAGTAGGAAACGTGACTCATCCACCAAGGACATGATCCAATGGCTCAGCCATGCTACAAACCAGGAAGTGTGAAGTTCCTTTCACTTACAGTCTTTTTGCTGTGCTGGCTGATGTTTGGTGTGTGCTCTTGTCATATATACTGTTTTTATGCCTTGTTGGTGTCTCTGCTGTCCCTGTTGTATATTTAAACTGTTATTTGTGTTGTCTATTTGTATTTTGTATTGTTTTGTCCAGTGTATTATTTGGTATACATCCATTTAGGAATTTGTAGTTTATGGGGTAGGGGGAAGGGGAAGTTTCTGTTATGTTATACTTTAGGATGGGTAGTTTGGTTAGGGAGATGTCAGATAGGGGCAGAGCCACAAATCCATCAGAAGAGGAGTTTGGTGGGCTGATTTGGTTGCTGGTCTACTACCTACCCAACATGATCGGGAGTGGAGGTAGGATGAGCTAAGTCTACCCTACACGAGACAAGTGGGAGTGTTGGGAGAAATGTGTTCAATGTACAATGTATGGTACACCAACTAAAGCACCAATGGGGAGATGTTGTCAGCCGGGAGGCAGATCTCCTTGGTCATCTGGGAATTGAAGTTGGTGGGCTTATCGGTAAATCCCTATGTTCCATGAGCTTGTAGCTGTGTGACTTTAGCAAACATCTTTAATTGCTTTTTCAACAGGAAGAGCCAGATATGTATTTGGGGTGTTATGGCACGATAGAGGGTGGCTCAGTTAAATGAGCACAACATGCCACAGGGGCTTGTTCACAGTGGCATTACAATAGCCAAAACAGACCATGCAGTGCAGGGGAGGTCCATAGGTGCTGTGGGACCCATCTGGCACTGTGCAGGGAGGATTGTCACCTGGCCTGCTAGGACATTACTGACTCCAAAATGTGGAGGCCACCCACTCACAGTTCATCAGGCCACAGATTGCACAGGGTGTTTGGTTCCCCACCAAAATGTTACACATGCATGTTTTTGCAGAAAAATTGTCACATTTCTTTAATGATCCTGTACAGGGCTTGTATGATCATTGTTCATTTACAGTGCACTAGTAACATGTGAGGAGCAAAGTGAATAAGACTAACAAGCATGGGTACTGTCTCATGTGTGTAGCATTGTTCAGAAACGTATTGACTTGAGAAGGCCCAAGCAATCTCATACTGTGAAGAGTGTGGTCTGTCTAATTGGTTTGGTCACATAGCCATTAAAGCCAGGCAGCCTTACACCATGTAGCAAGGTAGGCTGTTTTTTTACTTTGTCTGCACTCTGTGCACCAGATATGTGATGTGCCTTGTATTATCAGAAAACACTGCAACATGGCATACTTATGTCCATCATTTGGGCATTTCCACTTTACCATATGCTACATGTCCAACGTACAGACTATTTCAGACATTTGTGAAGTCAATGTACTGTGGTTCATATGTACACAGTGTACATGTTCAGCATTCACTGAGCATTGTACCATGTTTTTATCTTGTAGGTGGATTGCACCCATACACCCGTGGTGAGGTGGAGAGCGTCAGAGATGCCAAAGCTACCAGTGAGTGTCACCTGAATGTTTCTGTGCTCTGTAAGGATCGTGTTTTTTCTTATATATTGTTTGCATTGAGATGTGCAAAGAAAATCATCAGTCAGCAGAAACAAGCATTACACCACATGTAGATTTACTACAGAAGTAAGAAAAAGTTGCATGTGCAATTGATAGGGGCATATTTTCAAATTTAATAGTCCTCCTATTGTGTGTTCACATCATACCATGCCCATGCATGCAGAAGACATTCCTCTAAATTGGTCCAGTATAAATGATTGAAGGCATATCAGACATTCAAGCCATTCAAACAGCAAATTGTTTTGTGACCCATACTTGTTATGTTATGTTATGTTATGTTAAGTGCTCTTATAACGCGCAACAGCTACTCCGAAGAGTGTCCCGGCACGGATCCAAGAGGAGTCCCTGAAATACACCACCAACAGTTACGGAAACAGGTGAGTTTTTAAAAAAAAGTTGTACCAGTAGCTCAGCGTCTAGCCAAAGTACAGACTCCATTAGATTTGTGTGACCATGTGAGGGGGCTTGGCATACCGAAACACTATTCCTTCCAAATATAGATGCTGCAATAGCCCCTTATCTGCCCCCGGGGGGGGCAGAAAGCCCACTAGGCACCAAGGTTTTTTTTCTTCAAAGTTCGGGATGGGGGCTGCCCAGAACGGGCATGTCAATGCACCCACCCTCCCAAAAAAATGCCACAGTCTTTCTCCCCCCCCCAGGAGGAAGATGGGGCAGTAGCCCTTAAACTGCCCCCAGGGGGGCAGAAAGCCCACTAGTCACCAGGGATTATTTTTTTTATACGTAGGGGTGGGGGCTGCCCAGAATGGGCATGCCAATGCCCCCACCCCAGAAAAAATTGACACAGTCTTTCTTCCCCCCCGGAGGCGGATGGGGCAATGGCCCCTTATCTGACCCCCCCTGGGGTGGCAGAAAGCCCCCTAGGCACCAGGGATTTTTTTTTCAAAGTTCAGGATGGGGGCTGCCCAGAATGGGTTTGTCAATGTCCCCACCCCCCAAAAAATGCCACAGTCTTTCTGCCCCCCCAGGAGGCAGATGGGAGCAGTAGCCACTGATCTTCCCGCGGAGGGGCAGAAATCCCACAAGGCACCAGGGATTTTTTTTCTTTATACGTAGGGGTGGGGGCTGCCCAGAATGGGCATGCCAATGGCCCCACCTGAAAAAAAATTGCCTCAGTCTTTCTGCCCCCGGAAGGCAGATAAGGTAATAGCCCCTTATCTGCCCCCCCGGGCAAACAGAAACTCTACTAGGCACCAGGGATTTTTTTTTCAAAGTTCGGGTGGGGGCTGCCCAGAATGGGCATGCCAATGCCCCCTCAAAAAATCCACAGACTTTCTGCCGCCCCAGGAGGCAGTTGGGGGCAATTGCCCCTGATCTTCCCCCCCAGAGGGGGGAGAGGGCCCACTAGGCACCAGGGATTTTTTTTTTCAAAGTTCAGGTGTGGGATGCCCAGAATGGGCATACGAATGCTCCCACCACCCCCAAAAAATAGTCACAGTCTTTCTGCCCCCCTTGGGGGCATATGAGGCCACTAGCCCCCGATCTCCCCCCCCCCCCCAGGGCGGCAGAAGGCCACTAGGCACTGACCTTTGTTTCACAATGTGCCTAGCTGTGGATTTTGGGCCCTAGAGCAGCCGGCACCTAGGGAAACCTAGCAAACATGTACATTTTTGAAAACTAGTTGCCAGCAGAGCTAGGGCTCACAATCTACAGCTAGGCACTTTGCAAAAAAAGGGTCAGTTTTCACTGTAAAAATGTGGTGTGTCCACATTGTATTTTTGGCCGTTTCCTGTCACGGGCACTAGGCCTACCCACACAAGTGAGGCGCCATTTTTATCGGAAGACTTTGAGGAAAGCAGGGTGGGTGGAATTTTGTGGATCCAAGCAGATTCCAGAACTTTCCATCACAGAAATGTGAGGAAAATGTGTTTTTTTGACAAAGTTTGAGGTTTGCAAGGGATTCTGGTTAATAGAACCTGATGAGAGCCACTCAAGACACCCCATCCTCAATTCCTCTGTGTGTCTAGTTTTAAAAAATGTATAGGTTTTCTAGGTTTCTCTAGGTGCCGGCTGAGCTAGGGTTCAAAATCCACAGCTAGGCACTTTGTAAAAAAAGGGTCTGTTTTCACTGTAAAAATGTGGTGTGTCCACGTTGCGTTTACTGCCATTTCCTGTCGCGGGCACTAGGCCTACCCACACAAGTGAGGTACCATTTTTATCGGGAGACTAAGGGGAATACAGAATTGTAGAGCATCAGTTATTACCTATTGACATTCGATGCATTTCTGACTTCCAAATGTAAGACAATGTGTAAACAAGAAGTCACTTGAAAAATGTCCTATAATTCACATGCTAGTATGGGTACCCACAATGTCGGAGATGTGCAAATAGCTACTGTTTCTAAACTCTATATTTTGTTCCCATTTCGGAAAAACATAGGTGTCTTTGATACCTAGTTTTCACTCTTTATATTTTATCAAATGAATTGCTATATACCGGGTACACAATGAAAAACCATTGCAAGACGCTGCTCAGTTATTGGCTCTGGGTTCCTCGGGTTCTTGGAGAACCTACGATTCCTATATATCCCCACAACCAGAAGGGTCCAGCGGATGTAATGGTATATTGCTTTCAAACATCTGTCATACTTAAAAGAAGTTACAGGTGAAAGCGTTGGCACAAAAGGCTGTTTTTTCAACTCAATTTCAATTTTTCTTAATTTCAACTATTAGTCTCTATAAAAAAAACCTTGAAGGAGCTACACAAATGACCCCTTGCTGAATTCAGAATTTTGTCTACTTTTCATAAATGTATAACTTTCTGGTATCCATTATTGCTTTCACACCCATGTCTACCACTAACTGGAAGAAGGTTGAAAGCACAAAAAGTAGCAAAAATAGGCTATGTCCCAGTAAAATGGCTAAACTGTGTAAAAAGTTTTGTTTTTCTGGCAAAAGTCTACCTGTCCCTGAAAGCTGGGAAGTTGTTGATTTCAGCACCACAAATCCTTTGTTGATACCATTTGCAGGGAAAAAATCAGACGCTCCTATCTGCAGCACTTTTTCTCAATTTAAAAAAAAAAAGAATTAGCTGTATTTTGGCAAATTTCTGGGTCCCCTCCAAGGGAATCCACAAACCCTGGATACCTTTAAAATCCCAAAGATGTTGGAAGAAAAGGAAGCAAATTTGGCATAGATACCTTATGTGGACAAAAAGTTACAGGGGTCTAAGTGCGAACTACCACAAATAGCCAAAAAAAGGTTTAGCACGGGGGGATGGGGGGGGCCTAGCAGCGAAAGGTTTAAAAACGATCATGCTGGACCGGGACAAAGTCAAGAGTTCAGGCCTCCTATGATGTAATACATTTACATTTACTTTCAGAAGTGTTTCTTGATGCAGGAAAGTGGTCCACAGCACCAGCCAAGGGGTCAGATGCTTTATTTTGCCTCTTGGGGTCTTGGACTACAACTCCCACAATGCACCTAGTCAACTTATGGACATTTTTACAAAAGTTGCTACAAACTTCTACAAACATCTAGGACTTCTTCCTGAAGTTCCTCTTGTGGGTTCAACATGTCCAAAATACGAATCCAAGGGTCTAGAAGCTCTGAGATGGTCCTTAGTATGTTGGGACCTGGTCAAATACTTAAAGGTCCACTGGATGCACTGTAGGATGGGGACTTCTTGGTGGAGATGATTCAGGTGAGCTATGCTCACCTGTAGTTTTCAGGGAGTCCACTCCTTAATCCTTGTGAAGCCAGGCAAAGTAATTAGGGAGGGGGTACCAGATTGTGCAGTAGGTGCAGTCCTTCTCAATGCAATCCTTTGGGTGCAGATCATGGTTCCAGCAGGGCAGTTCTTCTTCTCCTTGTTATTTCAGGAAGCAGATCTGAGTTACTTGGCAACTCTTCATTATTCCATTTTGAGTCTTTGAAAGAGATTTCCAGCTTGCCCCTTTTAATATTTATACTTAATAAAATATTCCCATGTTAGCCAATGGAGCAAGTTTTCTACAATGTGGTATGGCAGTTTTTTCTTGAGCAGGGCTTATAAAACATATTTCATAATGCCCCAGCTTATAGTTACAAGGCACCCTACTCCTGGGGTACCTAGGGAGACCTTAGGGGTGACTTATATGTAAATATCAGGCAGTTTGAGACTTTGAAAGTACCTTTAAATCCAAAGTCGAATTTGCATATACATTTAATATAAAGGCAACCTGAAAGACAGTGCTGCCTTTAAAATGACAGCAGGCAACACAATAGTGCACACTAAAGTGTATTAAGTCTACTGGGCCTCTAAACCTACATGCCCTATTATATACTAGGGACTTACAGCTAGGCTGTCAGTACCAATTGTCGGAGCGCTTTGCAGTTTTAGGTCATCATCCATCATCTCTCCCCTACATCCACCACACAACCACCGGTAGAAAAAGGCTAAAACAATTCACCATAATAACAAATGTGATTATCCACTATCCACTAGAGGCCCTACTTGGACCTATAGAACGAGTAATAATAAAGAAAATGTTAGTAGAGATAGCAGGACACATATATCACCCAAATGGAAACTGACAGATACTACCTAAAATGTACTTAGCATTTGCTTAAAGGGGGGAAACAAGATACAGCGCCTACTAATCAAGCTCACTGGAGAAGGAAAAACACTCTATGACCTCAGGATAATGTACATAAACAAGAATATCTCAAGTCTATATACATTAATTGTCACAGCTCAAGATTATACATCACAACACATAACTTGGGTAAAGAATCAACCTTTGTACCTACTAGAAGCATGATCTCCACTAGTGCGCTGCCAAAGTGCACACTGATGTTTAGTGTTTCCCCGCACACGATTGCACACCAGATTGCACAAAGATAAAGAGTTCTTAGGGAGGTTGAAAAAGAACACAATACACACAATAAACAACAAACGTAGCTGCACAGCTAAAGAACCCTAGAGTAGCTGTTTTTAGAATGTTCAGCAGCTTGAAAGCGCAGAGTTTTCACCGGCGGTGAGAGATACCAAGCTAACCTTTATCCAGGGCCACAGCCAGAGGCCCAAGCAAGGCAACAAACCCCTATCAAAGAGCGTGGTGGCCGCAGGACTAATGTCAAAGCGGGAGAGCTCTAAATAGAGTACTTATTGAATCCAGATGGAGACAAGTGATACAAATTCGGAACTGGGCAGGAGATGCATCAAGTCTGGATTCCTTGAGTGTCGAACTTTCAGGAGCCAGGCTACTTATAGTTCAGAGCTTTAAAAATGGTCGCTGAGACTTTAAGGTCTCACAAGATTTTGGCTCATGCTGTTGTTGTGGATGACTCGACAGCTGAAGATGACTCACTGGTATTCACCCCCTCACTCATGTTGTTGTGGATAACTCGGCAGCCAAAGATGACGCACTGTTGTTGTGGATGGCTCGTCAGCTGAAGATGACACACCAGTATTCAGAACCCTGTCTCATGTTGTTGTGAATGACCCGCCAACTGAGGATGACTCACCAGTATTCAGACCCCCTTCCAAGGCATGGGGCAAAATCTGGGATAGAGGTCAATGAAAGCATAAACCACCATGTGTATAGGTAGAGAGAGCCCCTAATGTTCTGCCCAAAAGGTGACCTAAGGTGTTGAGCTCTATAACTTACATGCCCTTTGTTAGAGCTGGCCCTTTTGGCAGGTTTATCCCCAAACCTTTTGCCTTTTGCCTCCTATTTCTTTGACCCGGTGTTCGTTGGCTATATGATTCTAGGCACTTTACCACTGCTAAGCAGTGCTAAAGTGCATATGCTCTCTGTATAAAATTGTGATATGATTAGTTATCCATGATTGGCATATTATATTTACTGGTAACTACCTAGTAAAGTACACGGTGCATGCCAGGGCCTGTAAATCAAATGCTACTAGAGGGCTTGCAGCACTGGTTTTTCCACCCACATGAGTAGCCCTGTAAATGTTTCTCAGACCTGCCACTGTAGTGTCTGCATGCGCAGTTGTAAACTGGAATGTTGCCTTGACAAGTGCACCCACTTGCCAGGCCCAAACCTTCTCTTTCCTTACATGCAAGGTACCTCAAAGATAGGCCCAAGGTACCCCCATGGGCAGGGTGCAGTGTATGTGAAAGGTAGGACATGTACTGGTGTGTGTGACATGTCCTGATAGTGAAATACTGTGTATTTTGCTTTTCACTATTGAAAGGCTATCTGTCGCATAGGCTAACATGGGAGTTGCTTTATAACATTTTACATGTGTAACTTTCCATAGGGACAAGATAGAGAAATGGAGTTTAGACTCTCTGAACTCAGAATTTATTACCGCACCTTTTGGTGAAGGTGGTTTTTTACATTCTGTGTTTGAAAATGCCACGTTTAGAAAGTGGGCCTTTTCTTACTTTACCATCCTGTGTGCCTCTGAATGTTTGTGTATTCAGCATCTGGTGTTAGAGTGACAGGAGCTGCGGATGTGCATTCACTCTGGACAGTCACTGGGGGAGTTGACGTGTGTCCTTCCTTGTTTGTGTGACTCATCGCTGGACTAAATAGACCTGGTCTGTATTTAGAGTGGTGGAAGGAGTTTTGCTTGCACCTGAATAGGCTCTGTCTATGTTTCACAATGCTGTCTCCACCCCCTGTGGTCATGCTGCACCAGGGAGGAAAGGGCTGGTTTGGACTGGGTTCAGAGACCCTTGCCACAAAGAGCACAATGACAATTTGGGGTATAAGTATTAAAGCTAGAACCCCAGGACTTAAGATTACTTCAAGAAACATGAGGACCCTGCTAAGAAGAAAAGCAGAAGGACTGTGTGAGGAGCACTACCTTTTCTGTGTGAGGGGTGGGTTGGCCTCCAGTGGCTGCTCCTGCCTGGAGAAGGAGAAAGACTGGACTTTTCTTCACCCTTTTAGCAAGAAGAAAGCCTGGAAGAGCTCTTTCTTGGGTCCCTTTCCCAGCACATGGCTGATTTATCCTTATTCCAAGGAGCCAGGAGGTGCCACGTGCAGGCTGAGCGTCTTGCCAAGAAAAATTGGGACCTGAGGTTTACTTTTGCCACTCAGCACGTGTTGAGCACTTCATGTTTGGCCACTCTGCATTGGGGGCCCTTTTGGGACTCATTCTGCCCACTGTGTTTTACTGATCCCCTCACCTGATTGATGTATCCAAGCAAGTGGGGAGCCCATCTGGTGGTCTGAGGGGAGCACTGGGCTCTCTTTTCAGGAGAAACGCCTCCCGCACTGTAAATAACCTCCTTCAATGGAGCCCCGTGTCCAGGAAAGCATTGACGACACATAGGCTGGTTGCTGTAGCAACCGGAAACCAACCCGGGGCTGATGCGGCTGCCCCTCTGCATAGAGCTGGACAACCACATAGACCAGGGGTTCACCTGGGGGGAAGCCATGCCACCTGCCTGACCCGAGGGCCGAGGTGGTGAGCACTGCACTACCGGCGGCAGGGAACGTGTCCCGCTTTTCTCTTGGGGCAGCCACCCTTGTCTTCAGCAGCTGCACTGCATGGTCGTGGGTAGCTACATCCAGGATTGCCAGGCTGTCTGACCCGGCTGGGGTCTGTGGCAGTTCGGAGGGACTATCGCCACGCTGAGGGTAGGGCTAGGCCCTCTACTGCGGACCGGGGTTCTTTTGCGGACCTTTGGTGGCATTTTATTATGGTGGCCTTATGTGGGAAGACCTCGACAGAGGCCCCCTATCCCGGGGAAAGTTTACCACATCTGCTGGGCTGCCAGCAGCAGCGCCATGCGTTTGTGGGCAGGTGCCCTTCACTAAGTCTGCATATGCGGGAGTGGACCAAGGGAGGTTTCCCCTCTGATTTCTTTGCCTATGTGGTGGTGCACCTACGTGCGGGGGACCAGTTATCTCTCAAATATCAGTAGAAGCACAAGGGCGCTGCCCCCACGGGCTTCCTGCAATTGTAGGGAAGTTACCCAGCATGGGTAAGGAGATATGGAATGGACAATTCATATACAAATGAAAGTTGATAATTTATGTCATGTTTATGCCTTGTAGTAACAAAATAACAGATATTTTTCAAAAACTGCATATTGTGCACAGTGATGTAAGGTGGGGTTATGCACAAATTATGGTTTCTAACGTATGTATCCTATGAGCAATTACCCTAGTATACTACCTATGATGTTATGACCATTGCCTTGGGGCAAAGTGAGTTATGATCTATGTTATGTTTAGGACATTGCCTAATGGCAAAGTGATTTATGATCTATGTTATGTCATGACAATTGCCTAGTTGACAAAGTGATTTATGTGATTGTGGTCTAATGTGTTTTATGTATAATACAAAGGATGTTTTTATATAACCTTATGTGGAGTCTCTTTTTGTGGTGTGCCTAGTGTGTCACGGGTGTGAGTGTGTGTTGTGCCAACGCTTTACACATTGCCCCTGGGATAAGCCTGACTGCTCTGCCAAGCTTCCAACGGGGTGAGCAGGGGTTATCTTGTGTGTGTAACTCCCTTACCCTGACTAGAATGGTGGGTTCTGCCAGAATGAGGTGCATACCCTAACCAACCAGGAACCCCATTTCTCACACCCTTCATACCCACAACCATGATGAACTGAAAGTGTGTGCAGAAAGCCACATGGGTGCAAGTGCTTGAGGTGTGGGTGAGAGCGCAGAATGCCTAAGAAGGCACCAAGAGAACTGCAGGTTTGAAGGCAAAGCCCATCAATATGTTTCCCCGGTGGAAAGGAGGGTGGCTTCCCGTGAATCCCTGACACCAATTGTAATAAAACTTAGTTACCATGCACCTTACAATCAGAGTAGTGGTCCTGGGTCTAGTAAGCAGAGCCCAGTGCATAGTCAGAGTCAGTTGCCACCTGTATCAAGCAAAAAATGGGATTGATCAGGGCAAAGAGGAAGACATTCTCACAGTGACACTCTTGTTGTGGATGGACAGAAAGGTCAAAACAGGGATTCACCTACTGTTGCACTGTGTGTGTAAGTGATGCTACATGTATTGTAGAATTGGTTTTCTCCACCCCTAGTCACCATTCCAGGCTCTTTGGAGACACACACTGGTGCCAGCCACTTACACCCTCCCCCTTATACCACTGTACCATTTCCTCAGTGTAGTTTGCTGGTTGGTATCCATGGGAGTGGGCCACACGTGGCCAGACAACTTCAATCTTCCTTATCACTGACTACCTGCTAAGTGTGGCCCATATAGCATGTGTTTTTAGGAAACTACTTAATAGTTTAGCTGAACATTTGTCTCACTTTTACCATTCCCCATGGCATGTGTAGCTTGACTGAGGGATATGTGCCCTGGCTCCTAAAATTCTATTTGTGTGTACATTGTACAGTTGCTGTCATGTGTGGTTGCAATCACACTCAATGCATGTGAGGGCACTCAAGGGCAGAGGAACACATTGACCCAACGTATGGTGGTGCGCGTATTACACCATTTGTCAATTAACACACAAACCAAATTACATTGTAGTTGGAGGTCATGCTTACTGACATCCAAGCTGTAGCACTGAGCTTCTACATCCTCCAGTGGCAGAGAAGCAATGCTATACAGGAGGAGTCAAATCATTAATCTTTGTATTTTCTAAGTGGATGGCTTATGATGGTTCTAATATGTAAAGTTTTGTTAGAGGTTCGAGGCAGACATATGTGCATGATGCTATAGAATGATACCTGTACTTGATATATGTGGATGTGTGAGCATGTGTTAATGGCTCACATGCATCACTTGTCCAATTAGTAGACTTCTGCTGTTGTGTGATTAGTTGGCCTATTTCACTGTGTGGCACACAAGGTAGCAATGGTTATTGTCACACCATGACTGTCAATATTTGACAGTGATTTGGTACAGATTGACATGGCAGTGGAGGTGCATGATGCTTGCACTTGTCAGACTTGAGCATGTGATAGAGCCAGTAGCACATTAAGCAAGAGATGTTGAGAATAGTGTTTTGTATGTACACATCAAACAGGGTCCAATTTGTCCTATCTGCAACAGACGTACAACAGGTTGGCTTATTTTAGTGTTTTTATTTACATGTGAGCCAAGAAGCAAAGAGCAAGTAGCAGTACTTGCAGCAACATTCCCAACATAGATTTTGAGCCATAGGATGTCTAGCCAGAGTCCATGGGGGTTATATGTTATGCAACATGTTGGAGGAGAGGAGTGTTCCAGTGAGGAGGCAGTGCAATTTGCCCTTAGGGAAGTAAGGTCACATTGACAGTCCACAAATAGCTAAGATCAACAGGTGAGAAATCATATAGAGGACAGTACCAGTTGACAAGTACACTGCCATGATCATAAGCACAGGTCAAATGGGAAACTGGCCATGTGGCACAGACAATTGTTACTGGGCAGTTCTTCTTTGGAAAGTTCTCCAGTCCACATCTTCCTCTGATGTGTGTGGTGCCTCCCCTGAGGGGGGTGATGTCAGTGCTGGAGCCAGCGGAGGCACACACACATCAGGGGCTGAAAATGTGGAACCCCTGTCCCCAGCAGCAACTGTCTGTGCGAACAAGGAAGGCTGCAGAGCACTAAGAAGGGCCTGATGGCTCGCCAGCATGGCAACAATGTCACGGTGTAAGGCACACATTGTTGCTATATAGGAGTCCTTCTTCCACTCTGTAGATTCAAGGATGGTGCAGGTAGCCTCCAGCTGGTTGGCTACCTCACTGGTGCCACTTCGGCAGGGCAGTTGTTCATGCCTCTGCCTCTTGACACCAGCGATGTCAGCCAGTGGCTGATCCAATCCATGGAGTGTAGTGTAGGTTGCTCTTAAAGCCTCCAAGGTGTCCTTACTGGGACAGAGGCACCTACGGACTCTCTCTAGGGTGCCCGCCATGGTCTCCATCCCCACCCGCAACTCATCTACCAGCTGCAGCTGTACTCCTACCGCATACCATTGGAATTCAACTTTGGGGTCCTCAGAGTTCAGGGCTGAGCTTGGGCTGCCAGGCAGGGTTTGTCTGGTGATAGACGGCTCCTCTGGAGACCCTGCAATGCTGTAGGCTCTTCCTGCAACCATAGATGGTGTATCAATGGAGGCCACGATTTTCTGGAGGGTATCTTGTTCCAGCATTGGCAGGCTGTCATCGTCATCAGGTTCCTCATCCAGGACAGACAGCTGGTCAGGAGGTGTTGTTTCATCCTCTGCAATGGGAAAGATATATGTTAATGGTGATCCATGCTAGATGTTGACATGAGTTATCTGGTTGACATACAGACTTTCTTCTAAATCACTTTCAGTTCAAAACTGATGCGTAGGACATATGTTACTTGTTAGACTTGGCCCTTTTTGCAGGGTCATCCCTGAACTTTTTGCCTTGCTCCTAGTCTTTTTTCTGACTTGGTGTTGGTGTTTTTAGGACTCTGGGCACTTTAACACTGCTGTCCATTGTAAAGTGCGTGTGCTCTCTGTGATACACATGGTAAGATTGGTCTACACCTGTTTGGTGTTTTTAATTTACCTATCAGTCCCCAGTAAAGTGGTTTCTCATATACCCGGAGCCAGTAAATTAAATGCTACTGATGGACTTGCAGCGCTGCTTGCGCCATCCACCAAAGTAGCCTTTCAAACCTGTCTCAGGCCTCTGCCATTGCAGGGTCTGTGCGCGCAGTGTTACTGCTGCTGTGACGTCACACCTAAAGTGTGTGCCACGTCTGTGACCCCCCTTTTACTGCATACCAGTCACCCCTAAGGTAGGCCCTAGCTAGCCCTATGGGCAGGGTGCATTGTAGGGAAAAGGTAGGACATGTACCTTAAGTGTGTGACATGTCCTGGTAGTGACAAACAGCCATTTTGGTTTCTCACTGCTGTGAGGCTGCCCTCTCATAGAAATGCATTGGGGATTCCCTGATAAGTGTTTCAGTGGTAATTCCTGATATGAGAGGAGCAGCGTAGTCAAGTTTGGTATGTTTGGAATAGTGATACTAAATGCTGCGTAATGGTGTGCGCAGATTTATGATCACTATTTTAGAAATGCCACTTTTAGAAGTTGGCATTTCTGTGTGCAATGTGTTTGCCTGCCTGATGTGTATTGCATGTCTGGCTCTGGAGTGACAGGGGCTGGTGAGGTGTGTGGCTCCAGGGAGGGCAGTGTGAGTCAGCGCTAGGCTGAATGGGCGAATCTGCATTTGGAGTAGTGGGAGAAGTAGTCCCCTGAAACTGAATAGGTCTGTGCCTGCCTGGGTGAATGCTGGCTCCGCCCCCCTGTGGTGTGTCTGATGACCAAGTCCCCACCTGACAAAGGGGAGTAGAAGCACGTAAGCAAAGTGCTCAAGTACCCCCCAGAACCAGTTGAGACTGGTTCCCCAAGCCCTGTACCAGGGCAGAACAAAGAGAAACCCTGTATAAATATTGGGGCTGTGACCTCATGTTTTTGGTGCTGTTCTTGGGTGCTATTTGGACCTGCTGGGCCCCAGTAGGAACTGCAACGAGGGACTGCCCTTCTGCTGGAGGGCCCTGTGAGCTGGCCTGCCTGGGCCCAGCTTTGCTTTCAGGACTCTGGTCCTAGCGCCTCATGAGCGCTACATCGTTATTGCTGGAGCCCCAGAGAGAGGGACTCCAACCTTGCCAAGACGAGAGGGGTGTTTGAGCCCTGCAGCACTGGGCTGCGAAGTATTCTGAGGAAATCCCGGCGTGGGGATTCCCCCGTGCTGCCTGGAGGGGAAGCGGGAGCCTACCCCGCATTCCATGACACTTTGAGCGGGAGCCTACCCTGCATTCTGTCCCACGTTGGACGGGAGCCCACCCCGCATTCGTAATTGTGGCAAGGAGCCGCCGCACCACAAACGGCATGTAGCGTGCCAGGCAAGCTGCCTGGTTGTTAGCGGGGCCGCGTTCGTGTCCAGCAGCCCTATCAGGGCAGACGTAGCCGCCGGAAGCCAGGCGCGACCGAGCCTGGAGGTGGGAGGAACCCCCGTGTGCTGGTGGGAGCCCCGTCTGCTGCTCAGAAGCAGAGGAGAGACACCGCAGAGCCAAGGAAGCCAGGTGGGAGCCTACCCCACGCTGGGAAGCACCCTCGGACTTCAGAGACTTCGCTCCGTGAGTGGAGGCAGAGAGCAGCTAAGGAGACCCCGGTGAGTGGGGACCCACAGGGCAGTTGCGCCCGTTCCTGAATCCGGCCCGAGCAGCCCCGGTGAGAGGGGGCTGAAGCTGTTTGGAGCATTGTTGGTGCTCTCAAAGCACAGTTGGTGCCAGTGCTTGTTTTTCTGTCACAGCTGCACCGCAAGAGCGCGGGCAGCTGCAACGAAGGGGCATTTGTATTTAAAAGTACCGGAGTGGGGCTTCCGAGGCACAGTTGTGCCAAGCCTAATTTCCTCAGCTGCACCGCGAGAGCGCGGGCAGCTGCAACAACAGGGGCATTTCTTGTCATGAAGAGGAAGGGGTGAGATGCACCCTCGCCCCCAGTGCATTGCGCACACTTGTGGTGGTTGCATTGGCAGCCAGAGGGCCAGTTGGAAGGTCCTATGATTTAGCGCCCTGACTTTTGGGACAAAGGGCATTTGGGACAGCCCAGACGGGCCCCCAAGAGATGCCAGTTGGCCAGGGATCATTTTGTGGTTCTGTAGGGCAAGGTCCTAAGGTGTTGCATAATGTGTTTATGCCAAATGTCATGCTATGATGTTTATGCCTAATGTGATGCAGACATAATGCGTTTATGTTGCTTGTGATGATGCTGAGTACAGTATTTTACCAGAAGTTACTGGTTGTTTTATATTTGCTACTTGTGCTTTCTAATGGTTCTGACAGCGGCCCGATTGGCCCTGTCATGTATATAATCCCCTATAAATTACTACCTGGTGCCAGTTGGCACAGTGTATATGTGTGGTTATAATCTAATGTGTTTATGATAATACAAAGGCTATTTTTTATATAAACTTGTGTGCAGTTTCTTTTTTAGTGTGCCTAGTGTGTCGCTGCTGTGTGTGTGTGTTGTGCAAACGCTTTACACATTGCCTCTGGGATAAGCTTGACTGCTCGTGCCAAGCTACCAAGGGGGTGAGCAGGGGTTATCTTCAGTGCGTAACTCCCTTGCCTTGACTGGAGTGGTGGTTTCTGCCTGGCTTAGGCGCTTGCCCTAGCCAACCAGAAATCCCATTTCTAACATTACTCATAGGTATTGGGGCCAAGTTGCACTCTAGTAGCCTTTCAGATGGCAGTATCTGTGCATTGTTAATAAACTACTGTGTGAAATCGGTGCCTTTTCATGTTATGACCCACATTTCAACAAATTTACACAGTTTGCTGGGACTGCCATACCTACATGGCTGATTTGAGGTAAGGTCCATATCTGCATGGGTGATTAGCTTATTTTTTAATGCAGGCTATACTGATTGTGCTTTGACGTGTTGACACCACTACTGTGCACATTGCACCAAGTCCTTATGGTGCCTACATTCCCTCTGGCCAATGCTCAGCTCACGCTGATACGTTGTTGAGGAGGACCAATGGAGTTATTGCTGAGATAGGCCACTTGGTAAATAAGCGAAACAGTGTCTGGACGAGACACACGAGGGCTCGTACGGAGTAGATATCCACAAGTGAGAGAGGTGATTGTACCTCAGGTTGAGGCTCAACTCTTGGTTTTGGATTCAAGGAGTGTCTCCTTTAAGGAAGATGGTTGTGTAAATCGTACCGACACACGATATTTGATATACTGGTTCCATTGCCTTTGTCCTGAGGAGGCCAAGAAGAAATTGAAGGCTGAAACCCGCCCGTGTCGACATTTCTTTATAGAGGAGTCTTGATTAAAACAAAAGTGTAAACTTAATTGTTAAAGCACAATAGAGCAAAGGGTATAGAGGTGTTATACTTTATGTGCTTAGTAGACTACCTCTGAGTGTATCACCCAGATTAAGTGTGTGAACACTAGTTATCAAAAAATTTGGGTATTGGCAACGTATTCAATTTATAATTGTTTGTGTTGTTTATGTTTATATACATGAATTTTTGAATGTTTTTGTGTTTATGAATTTTCATAATAATTTATCTTCAAAGATCGGTCCCATGGCATATGTGTGTTTTGAATTAACGTTGATAGATGTATTCTTATAGAATTTTGCACTGATGATAGGGTAATTGATTGTTCCCTATGATAAAATAAAATAAGATATTGATTCCTCCGTACCTATCTTTTTGCATATGACAATGCTCAGCTCACAGCTCCTGCGAAGGTGATGTGGGTTTGGCCATATATTGGATTTGATCCTGCAGTCCGTCTTTTGAACAGAACACCACAGCACTCTGCCTTGATTGCTGTCTTGCATGCACATTGTGCATTCATGTGGCCAAGGGTTAACTTTTTGACATTCATTTACACACCTCTACACAGTGAAACCCTTGCTACACTGCAGGACTGTGCTAAGGCATGTACCTAGCAAAGGTTTCCTATTTATGTATAATCATGTGAGTTAATTTCACACACAGTTTGCTCCATAGTTGTTGACAGTGGGCACTGCGTACCAACTCAGAGGGGATGGGCCCAATAAAACTAGGTAGGTTGCTATCACTGACACCCACCCCATTTGATAATTGCCAGAGGTGGGTATCTGCAGAGTATCACACATCATTGGACTCAGGCTCGCTCACTTGTACATGTAAATTCCTCCTCTGGCAATCCTCATTCAGGCACAAGGACTCAACTTACTGGCACACAATGATGGGGCCCAGATCATACATTGACTCTCATGTGTCTATAACACCAACAATTAGCATTAGCATATCCAATGGACTGATATTGGTACCTGTATTTGAGGGCTATGTGTAAAGCTATACCCCACATGCTAGTAGTGCTGGTATTGATGACATGTACCTAGCCAGGTTTGCCACACAACTAGGCCCAGCAACCTCACTCTCCAACCATCCCTGACTCCTGTTCTTTGTGGTGGTCATCTAGTTCATCCTATACCTTCACATATCCCTGTTTCACACCCTCCAACTTTGGTGAGATCTTTTTCCATCAGTCTCCCTCCTGCCACATGCTACATCTTCACCCAGGTCCACCTCACATCTATGATATTGTACACCAATGGGCTCTTGTCTGTCATGCCTTACCAGCTGCAAAACAAGTGTGACACTGTCAAACACAGCAGTGCATGTGTATTGTTTATGCTGGCTTGCAGTACACACGTGCCTTCTCACCGCCTTGCTATGCAATGTCTCCCAATTCATTCCAAGCGCTCAGCCACAGCTACAAAGCACTGCACTACCAGGGGCCCACAACGGCCACACACCATCTTTTCATTCAACACACATTGTCCTCTGGTATCTCTCACTTGCATTCACCCCTCCACACTCAGTATGACTTTACGCATGAAAAGATTTCAGGTGGTCCCTACCATGGCAGGCGACATCTGTGTGGTCTCACCCTGCACGTCAGGACAGCTGCATAAAATGTAGTTTCATGCTAGTGACTATATGCATGGCTTGTTACATGTTCCTTTTTGTTGATGCGTCTCATGCCCCACATCTGTGCACCCTCTCAGGTAAGTAGTTTTTCCTCTGACAAGGCCATTCCATTCCATAGATTTACAGTCCTGATTTTTGTGCATGGACCTAAGTAAGACAAACTAGCTTCATGGTGCAAGGTGGCCTGCAATGTCACAGTCAGGTTGGGCAGGGTTGAAGTATCTATGCATGATGTGTCATTCCAGTCCATGTTTTTTGCTTGTATTATGGGACATGTAGTTCTTGTGACTGCTGTTCTACATTTCACTGCAAATCCCAGTATACAAAGGTGAACCTGGAGTGGTGCTGCACATCACACATGGAAAGGACAAACTTTGTGCTGGACTGAGCTCTTCCATACTTGGCTGGGCAGTCTGACTTACATTTAGGTGATGCTGAACGGTACATGAGTTAGATTCCTACCCTCACCCTTGCACACAGCACAGTGGAGTGCAGGGACATAGCTTGGTGCACTGCACAACATGACCTTTTTGCCAATATTGACCCTTGTTGGCACTTACCCTGTAGGTGTTGGTAGGCCTCGTAGCCAGCACTGTGCTGTCCAGACACTCTTGCCACCAACTCTGCTGGGATGACACCTGCTCCTCCAAGGCATCCAGCTCTTCCTGGGCCACTGGACCCACTCTTCTCCATTCTGCATGGCTGCCTTCAGGTTTTTGGCCAGTTTCTCCTTTGTCCTGCGCTTATAGTGTTACCAGCATTTCTTTCAGTCGGTGACTGTTCTCTTCGCTTGTCCCACACTGTTGATATTAGCCACTATGGACTGCCAGATGGCCTCTTTCATGCCAAATGGCAATATGGAGGTGACAAAGTGCCGGTGTTCGTGCTTTCTCACCTCCGTGATCAGTATGTCATTCTCCTCCTCACTGAAATTGCACTCCCTCCTCCCCTGGAAGTCTGTCTGAACATCTTGGCTCTCTGCTGGGGTTGTTGGGGTTGTTGCCCTGGCTGCTGTTCTCTGCTCCCTGGCTGCCTTGTGTGAGGTGTGCAAATTTATTTGGCCTCAAAGCATCATTTTTTATATGATTTCTGAAGCGTGACACACCCAAAAGTGACACGTAGGTAGTTAGCGTCACTTTACGTCCTGCTAACCAGCCTGACGTCACTTTTGCTGCACATGCATAAGTTTGTGTTACAACATCCCACTCATGGATGCGTAAAAAAAAATTGACGCACAATGTGGGCTGCACCATGGAGCCCCGTATCGTAAATACGGAGCATCCATGCCATTTTAAATTGACGTACCACATGCAAATATTTCTGAGGCATCCCTGCCTTGATGCAGTGATGCATCAGTTTTTGTAAATGAGGCACGTGGTGTTCTTCCATGTATTCAACAAACTGGGGCTTATTAATGAGAGGCGTGCGCACCTGGAGCATCACTTTTTCTGATGCACCAGCGGCGCAAACCTGTTAATCATATCTATGCGTGGCTTTGTATGGCCTCATAGATATGGAATAAGGCAAAGCCTTACTCTGTGCCAGGGAGGTGTTAACTTTTCACATGCAACACCCATGGATTTTGATGGTGCCCCAGATTTACTAAATCACATAAACCTGGGGCAGCGCCAAAACCTTACGCCTCCCCAGAGCAGGCGTATTGAGGAGAAAAATTGTATTTCTCTTCATAGATAGGAGAAAACGCCTCTCTGGATTGTTTTTGTGCAGGAAGGGTGCCTGCGTTGGCGCTAAGTAGCAAATTGTGTGCCAGCGCAGGGGGAAAGGACAGGAATGCACCGTATTTCATACATACGGTGCATTCCTGCCCTTTTACATTGGGTAGGGCATTCGCAGCAAGAAGACTTGCGGCACTGTCCTACGCCAATTCCCCATAAATGAGGCCCACTGCGCATATTTAAGGTACGATTTCTCCGTTCCGATTTTATTATGCCACGCTGTAAACACAAGAAAGCAGCAGAGGCAGTTTGCCAGTGAAATGCTGTCAATAGAGGGCAATGAATTCAGTTTTTCTTAGTTCGCATAACAGCACACTTTTAAGAGGACGATGTCACTGCTCTAATCGTAAGCACTGCAGAAAGTATGAACTTGATAAACCGGAGAATCACGAGTCATGCGTATTTTTATAGTCTCATTTTTTTGACTTGGAAGCAGTTTACTTTGCCTATTCCAGATAATATCAAGTCTCCTATGGAACAAAATTCCAACATCAGTGAAATGTACCATCAGAGTGAGAAATGGGAAGGGTTAACATAAATCCGAATGTATAGTTCTGAATCTGCAGCATTCATGCAGCTGTATTTTTGTAGGTCTTCTTTGGACAGGTGGCTTTCGAGAGCCCCTGCTCATTATCCCAATTAGATTATGTGAAGGGCTGCTCACACCATGGGTTCTGCTGGCAGCTGTGGCTTCTTCCCTCTTGCTTTCACATCATTTCCTGTGATGTGAAGGAGTAGGAAAGGGACAAAGTGCCAAGACAAATTGCAGATGCTGTGGCAATTTGCATTATTATTTAAATTTTAAAGAACGTACAGTAACTGAACTCAAGCATAGTTCCTCTGGCTCTTTGAAGCTGAACACTAAATGGTCTAGGAAGCGAAACACGGAATACACACTAAAGTGAATCTAGATAATTAATATCTCTCTACCATTATTCGTCAATCCAGAGTTGCAGGTGTCCTGGGTGCCTTTTTCAAGCATATAGCCTTTGATCAGTCAGTTAGCTGTAGCCCGGAGCTTACACGGTATTAAGTACTGCCCGTGTGTATTTTTTTTGGCAGTTTCTTTATGCTTCTCGTAATTGTATCATACATATTTTCAAGATTCATTTGAAGCGCCTTACAAGTGTTTTCCGGGGCATCGGACAACTGAAACAAACAAGTGCTAAAAACATATTCATTCTTAAAATGCAAGAGTCATCGTCACAACACTGCTACTACAGGGCAACAATTTGCACAGGGCTTTATTGCAAGAAGTGGGTATTTAAAGAGAACGTCTAAAGTATTATATGTATCAGAATTGTTTTATATTTCAGTGTTCATGCTTTTTAAATTACAGCAATGTCGACTCTGAGAAGGACAATTTTGCCATTAACAAAAAAAATAGGACTACAAATACACGAATTAAAAGTAATCTAAAACGCAAAACAAAAGGTGTTGACCTTCACTGCTTGCTTTGTCCTTCAAAGACTTGCATGTCTTGCTTATTACCGTCACCCTGGTGTCCATAGACCTGTGCATTGCTGACAATGGCTGCAACATTCACTTCCTTGCTGATTAACCCCTTAACTGCTGGGCCTTTTCCCCCCCCAGTGCTGAGCCCTTTTTTGGCTATTTGGGGTAGTTCGCGATTAGGCCTCTGTAACTTTTTGACCACATAAGGTATCCACGCCAAATTTGCGTCCTTTTCTTCCAACATCAGGGTGATTCTAAAGCTTCCCAGGGTTTCTGGATTCCCCTGGAGGGGATCCAGAAATTAGCCAAAATACAGGTAAATTTTGGGTTTTTGGGGAAAAATGGGAAAAAAGGGCTACAAATGAAAGCGTCTGGTTTTTTCCCTGCAAATGGTATCAAAAAAGGAGTTGTGGTCCTGAAATCACCATTTTCCCAGCTGTCAGGGACAAGCAGACTTTTGTCAGAAAACCAAAATTTTTTATACAGTTTTGGCATTTTTCTGGGACATAGCCCATTTTTGCTATTTTTGTGCTTTCAAACTCTTTCCAGTTAATGGTAGAAATGGGTATGAAAGCAATAATGGATCCTGGAAAGCTATACATTTTAGAAAAGTAGACAAAATTCTGAATTCAGCAAGGGGTCATTTGTGTAGATCCTTCAAGGTTTCTTTATAGAAACTAACCATTGAATATAGGAAAAATTGAAAATTAGTTGAAAAAACCAGACATTTGTGTCAACGTTTTCACCTGTAACTTCTTCAAATTATGACAGCTGTTTAAAAGCAATATACCGTTACATCCGCTGGACCTTTCTGGTTGTGGGGATATATAGGACTTGTAGGTTCACCAAGAAGCCGACGAACCCAGAGCCAACAACTGAGAAGCGGCTTGCAATGGTTTTTAATTATGTACCGGGTATATAGCAATTATTTTGGGTAAATATATACATGGAAAAATCTGTATGAAAAATACCTATGTATTTCTGAAATTGGAACAAAATATAGAGTTTAGAAACAGTAGATATTTGCACATTTTCGAAATTGTGAGTACCCATACTAGCATGAGAATTATAGGTCATTTTTCAAAATGACTTCTTTTTTATACATTGTCTTTCATTTGGAAGGCAGAAATGCATTGAAAGTCAATAGGTAATAACAGTTGCTCTACAGTTCTGTGTTACCCTAAGTCTCCGTATAAAAATGGTACCTCACTTGTGTGGGTAGGCCTAGTGCCTGCGACAGGAAACGGCTCAAAACGCAACGTGGACACACTTTATTTTTACAGTGAAAACTGACCCATTTTTTGTAAAGTGCCAAGCTGTAGATTTTGAACCCTAGCTCTGCCGGCACCTAGGGAAACCTAGCAAACCTATACATTTTTAAAAACTAGACACCCAGGGGAATCCAGGATGGGGTGACTTGGCTGGCTCTCACCAGGTTCTGTTACCCAGAATCCCTTGCAAACCTAAAAGATTGTAAAAAAAAAACACATTTTTCTCACATTTCTGTGGTGGAAAGTTCTGGAATCTGCGAGGATCCACAATATTCCACCCACCCCAAGTTCCCCAAAGTCTTCCGAGAAAAATGGTACCTCACTTGTGTGGGAGGCCCAAGTACCCGCGACAGGAAACGGCCCAAAACGCAACGTGGACACACCACATTTTCGCAGTGAAAACGGACCCTTGTTTTACAAAGTGCCTAGCTGTAGATTTTGAACCCTAGCTATGCCGGCACCTAGGGAAACCTAGCAAAACTATACATTTTTGAAAACTAGACACCCAGGGGAATCCAGGATGGGGTGACTTGGCTGGCTCTCACCAGGTTCTGTTACCCAGAATCCCTTGCAAACCTAAAAAATTGTCAAAAAACCCACATTTTCCTCACAGTTCTGTGGTGGAAAGTTCTGGAATCTGCGTTGATTCACAAAATTCCACCCACCCCGCGTTCCCCAAAGTCTTCCGAGAAAAATGGTACGTCACTTGAGTGGGAGGCCCAAGTACCCGCGACAGGAAACGGCCCAAAACGCAACGTGGACACACCACATTTTTGCAGTGAAAACTGACCCTTTTTTTGCAAAGTGCCTAGTTGTAGATTTTGAACCCTAGCTCTTCTGGCACCTAGGGAAACCTAGCAAACCTATACATTTTTGAAAACTAGACACCCAGGGGAATCCAGGATGGGGTGACTTGGCTGGCTCTCACCAGGTTCTGTTACCCAGAATCCCTTGCAAACCTAAAAAAGTGTCAAAAAAAACACATTTTCCTCACATTTCTGTGGTGGAAAGTTCTGGAATCTGCGTTGATCCACAAAATTCCACGCACCCCGCGTTCCCCAATGTCTTCCGAGAAAAATGGTACCTCACTTGTGTGGGTGGCCCAAGTACCCGCGACAGGAAACGGCCCAAAACGCAATGTGGACACACCACATTTTTGCAGTGAAAACTGACCCTTTTTTTGCAAAGTGCCTAGCTGTAGATTTTGAACCCTAGCTCTTCTGGCACCTAGGGAAACCATAGCAAACCTATACATTTTTAAAAACTAGACACCCAGGGGAATCCAGGATGGGGTGACTTGGCTGACTCTCACCAGGTTCTGTTACCCAGAATCCCTTGCAAACCTAAAAAATTGTCAAAAAAACCACATTTTCCTTACATTTCTGTGGTGGAAAGTTCTGGAATCTGCATGGATCCACAAAATTCCACCCACCCCACGTTCCCCAAAGTCTTCCGAGAAAAATTGTACCTCACTTGTGTGGGAGGCCCAAGTACCCGGGACAGGAAACGGGCCAAAACGCAACGTGGACACACCACATTTTCGCAGTGAAAACTGACCCTTTTTTTACAAAGTGCCTAGCTGTAGATTTTGAACCCTAGCTCTGCCGGCACCTAGGGAAACCTAGCAAACCTATACATTTTTGAAAACTAGACATCCAGGGGAATCCAGGATGGGGTGACTAGGCTGGCTCTCACCAGGTTCCGTTACCCAGAATCCCTTGCAAACCTAAACAATTGTCAAAACAAACACATTTTCCTCACATTTCTGTGGTGGAAAGTTCTGGAATCTGCATTGACCCACAAAATTCCATCCACCCCGCGTTCCCCAAAGTCTTCCAAGAAAAATGGTACCTCACTTGTGTGGGAGGCCCAAGTACCCGCGACAGGAAACAGGCCAAAACGCAATGTGGACACACCACATTTTCGCAGTGAAAACTGACCCTTTTTTTGCAAAGTGCCTAGCTGTAGATTTTGAACCCTAGCTCTTCTGGCACCTAGGGAAACCATAGCAAACCTATACATTTTTAAAAACTAGACACCCAGGGGAATCCAGGATGGGGTGACTTGGCTGGATCTCACCAGGTTCTGTTACCCAGAATCCCTTGCAAACCTAAAAAAGTGTCCAAAAAACCACATTTTCCTCACATTTCTGTGGTGGAAAGTTCTGGAATCTGCGTTGATCCACAAAATTCCACGCACCCCGCGTTCCCCAACGTCTTCCGAGAAAAATGGTACCTCACTTGTGTGGGTGGCCCAAGTACCCGCGACAGGAAACGGCCCAAAACGCAATGTGGACACGCCACATTTTTGTAGTGAAAACTGACCCTTTTTTTGCAAAGTGCCTAGCTGTAGATTTTGAACCCTAGCTCTTCTGGCACCTAGGGAAACCATAGCAAACCTATACATTTTTAAAAATTAGACACCCAGGGGAATCCAGGATGGGGTGACTTGGCTGACTCTCACCAGGTTCTGTTACCCAGAATCCCTTGCAAACCTAAAAATTGTCAAAAAAACAAATTTTCCTTACATTTCTGTGGTGGAAAGTTCTGGAATCTGCATGGATCCACAAAATTCCACCCACCCCACATTCCCCAAAGTCTTCCGAGAAAAATTGTACCTCACTTGTGTGGGAGGCCCAAGTACCCGGGACAGGAAACGGCCCAAAACGCAACGTGGACACACCACATTTTCGCAGTGAAAACTGACCCTTTTTTTACAAAGTGCCTAGCTGTAGATTTTGAACCCTAGCTCTGCCGGCACCTAGGGAAACCTAGCAAACCTATACATTTTTGAAAACTAGACATCCAGGGGAATCCAGGATGGGGTGACTTGGCTGGCTCTCACCAGGTTCCGTTACCCAGAATCCCTTGCAAACCTAAACAATTGTCAAAAAACCCACATTTTCCTCACATTTCTGTGGTGGAAAGTTCTGGAATCTGCATTGACCCACAAAATTCCACCCACCCCGCGTTCCCCAAAGTCTTACAAGAAAAATGGTACCTCACTTGTGTGGGAGGCCCAAGTACCCGCGACAGGAAACAGGCCAAAACGCAATGTGGACACACCACATTTTCGCAGTGAAAACTGACCCTTTTTTTGCAAAGTGCCTAGCTGTAGATTTTGAACCCTAGCTCTTCTGGCACCTAGGGAAACCATAGCAAACCTATACATTTTTAAAAACTAGACACCCAGGGGAATCCAGGATGGGGTGACTTGGCTGACTCTCACCAGGTTCTGTTACCCAGAATCCCTTGCAAACCTAAAAAATTGTCCAAAAAAACACATTTTCCTTACATTTCTGTGGTGGAAAGTTCTAGAATCTGCATGGATCCTCAAAATTCCACCCACCCCACGTTCCCCAAAGTCTTCTGAGAAAAATTGTACCTCACTTGTGTGGGAGGCCCAAGTACCCGGGACAGGAAACGGCCCAACACGCAACGTGGACACACCACATTTTCGCAGTGAAAACTGACCCTTTTTTTACAAAGTGCCTAGCTCTAGATTTTGAACCCTAGCTCTGCCGGCACCTAGGGAAACCTAGCAAACCTATACATTTTTGAAAACTAGACATCCAGGGGAATCCAGGATGGGGTGACTTGGCTGGCTCTCACCAGGTTCCGTTACCCAGAATCCCTTGCAAACCTAAACAATTGTCAAAGAAACCACATTTTCCTCACATTTCTGTGGTGGAAAGTTCTGGAATCTGCGTGGATCCACAAAATTCTACCTAACCCGCGTTCCCCAAAGTCTTGAGAGAAAAATGGTATCTCACTTGTGTGGGAGAACCAAGTACCCACGACAGGAAACGGCCCAAAATGCAACGTGGACACACCACATTTTTGCAGTGAAAACTGACCCTTTTTTTGCAAAGTGCCTAGCTGTAGATTTTGAACCCTAGCTCTTCTGGCACCTAGGGAAACCTAGCAAACCTATACATTTTTGGAAACTAGACATCCTGGGAAATCCAGGATGGGGTGACTTGGCAGCTCTCACCAGGTTCTGTTACCCAGAATCCCTTGCAAACCTAAAACATTGTCAAAAAGACACATTTTCCTCACATTTCTGTGGTGGAAAAGTCTGGAATCTGCGTGGATCCACAAAATTCCACCCACCCCGCATTCCCCAAAGTCTTCTGAGAAAAATGGTACCTCATTTGTGTGGGAGGCCCAAGTACCCGCGACAGGAAACGGCCCAAAACGCAACATGGACACACCACATTTTCGCAGTGAAAACGGACCCTTTTTTTGCAAAGTGCCTAGCTGTAGATTTTGAACCCTAGCTCTGCCGGCACCAAGGGAAACCTAGCAAACCTATACATTTTTGAAAACTAGACACCCTGGGGAATCCAGGATGGGGTGACTTGGCTGGCTCTCACCAGGTTCTGTTACCCAGAATCCCTTGCAAACCTAAAAAATTGTCAAAAAACCCACATTTTCCTAATATTTCTGTGGTGGAAAGTTCTGGAATCTACATGGATCCCCAAAATTCCACCCACCCCACATTTCCCAAAGTCTTCCAAGAAAAATGGTACCTCACTTGTGTGGGAGGCCCAAGTACCCGCGACAGGAAACGGCCCAAAACGCAACCTGGACACACCACATTTTCGCAGTGAAAACGGACCATTTTTTTACAAAGTGCCTAGCTGTAGATTTTGAACCCTAGCTCTTCTGGCACCTAGGGAAACCTAGAAAACCTATACATTTTTGAAAACTAGACACGCAGGGGAATCCAGGATGGGGTGACTTGGCTGGCTCTCACCAGGTTCTGTTACCCAGAATCCCTTCTCAAACCTAAAAATTATTAAAAACACATTTTCCTCACATTTCTGTGGTGGAAAGTTCTGGAATCTGCGTGGATCCACAAAATTCCACCCACCCGCGTTCCCAAAAGTCTTCCGAGAAAAATGGTACCTCACTTGTGTGGGAGGCCCAAGTACCCGCGACAGGCTAGGGCCCAAAACGTATTGAGGGGACATCAAGATTGCCTATCACAAAACAACCTGGTTTTCAAGGGGTCACCTGGGTTTTGGCCCGTGCTCGGCAGCCAGCTAGGAAACCTATCAAACCCACACATGTTTGAAAACTAGACACCCGGGGTTCCAGGGAGGTATGACTTGCGTGGATCCCCCAACGTTTTCTTACCCAGAATCCCTGCAAACCTCAAATTTAACTGAAAAAATCACTTTTTCCACACATTTTTGTGTGGGAAAGTTGTGGCATCACCGGGTAGACACGAATTTCCAACTACCCAGCGTTCCCCAAGGTCTCCCGATAAAAATGGTGCCTCACTCGTGTGGGAGGCCCAAGTACCCGCGACAGGCTAGGGCCCAAAACGTATTGAGGGGACATCAAAATTGCCTATCACAAAACAACCTGGTTTTGCAAGGGTGGTCACCTGGGTTTTTGGCCCCGTGCTCGGCAGCCAGCTAGGGAAACCTATCAAACCCACACATTTCTGAAAACTAGACACCCGGGGGGTTCCAGGGAGGTATGGCTTGCGTGGATCCCCCAACGTTTTCTTACCCAGAATACCCTGCAAACCTCAAATGTAGCTGAAAAAATCACTTTTTCCACACATTCATGTGTGGGAAAGTTGTGGCATCACCGGGCTGACACGAATTTTCTACCACCCAGCGTTCCCCAAGGTCTCTCGATAAAAATGGTGCCTCACTCGTGTGGGAGGCCCAAGTACCCGCGACAGGCAAGGGCCCAAAACGTATTGAGGCAACATCAAATTTGCCTATCACAAAATGTTTTGGGCCGTTTCCTGTCGCGGGTACTTGGGCCTCCCACACAAGTGAGGCACCTTTTTTATTGGTAGACCTGGGGGAACGCTGGGTGGTAGGAAATTTGTGTCAGCCCAGTGATGCCACAACTTTCCCACACAAAAATGTGTGGAAAAAGTGATTTTTTCAGCTAAATTTGAGGTTTGCAGGGGATTCTGGGTAAGAAAACGTTGGGGGATCCATGCAATCCATACCTCCTTGGAACCCCCCGGGTGTCTACTTTTCAGAAATATGTGGGTTTGGTAGGTTTCCCTAGCTGCCTGCCGAGCACGGGGCCAAAAACCGAGGTGACCCCCCTTACAAAACCAGGTTGTTTTGTGATAGGCAATTTTGATGTCGTCTCACTACGTTTTGGGCCCTAGCCTGTCGCGGGTACTTGAGCCTCCCACAGGAGTGAGGCACCATTTTTATTGGGAGACCTTGGGGAACGCTGGGTGGTAGGAAATTCGTGTCTGCCCGGTGATGCCACAACTTTCCCACACAAAAATGTGTGGAAAAGGTGATTTTTTCAGCTAAATTTGAGGTTTGCAGGGGATTCTGGGTAAGAAAACGTTGGGGGATCCACGCAAGCCATACCTCCTTGGAACCCCCCGGGTGTCTAGTTTTCAGAAATATGTGGGTTTGGTAGGTTTCACTAGCTGGCCGCCGAGCACGGGGCCAAAACCGAGGTGACCCCTTACAAAACCAGGTTGTTTTGTGATAGGCAATTTTGATGTCGCCTCACTACGTTTTGGGTCCTAGCCTGTCGCGGGTACTTGAGCCTCCCACAGGAGTGAGGCACCATTTTTATCGGGAGACCTTGGGGAACACTGGGTGGTAGGAAATTCGTGTCTGCCCGGTGATGCCACAACTTTCCCACACAAAAATGTGTGGAAAAAGTGATTTTTTTCAGCTAAATTTGAGGTTTGCAGGGGATTCTGGGTAAGAAAACGTTGGGGGATCCACGCAAGCCATACCTCCTTGGAACCCCCCGGGTGTCTAGTTTTCAGAAATATGTGGGTTTGGTAGGTTTCACTAGCTGGCCGCCGAGCACGGGGCCAAAAACCGAGGTGACCCCCCTTACAAAACCAGGTTGTTTTGTGATAGGCAATTTTGAGGATGTATGATGACTCAACGCCAACCGGAACATCGCAAGCAATTACCACGCTGTTGTGACATCGTAAAAGGCATTACATCGCACGCATTTACTGCGCATGCTGTTGCCACGCGATTGTAGTGTCTCTGCTGTTTTGTGCCATTGCAACGCAGTCCACCAAATCGCCTCCTGTTACAACGTATTTTTTTCAGAGTCTCTTACCTCCTTGGGCCGTGATGTCTGTAATCCAGGAGTTGTAATGTGGGTTACTGTAAGAAAAAATGCCAACATTCTGTACACTTTTAAACAATGAATAAAACTTTCAAAATAGTGAGACACTATTTTGCCAAGCGCTACAACAAAAGTCCTAGGGAGTGCAGTGTGATATTGCAGAGGCAAGGAGTCTGAGAAGGAGGTGGCCGGCCCGTAAACAAAATGGCTCGCCTCGCAAGTAAGTGTCACTTTTGAGACAGTATCAGCGGGTATTAATCATCTGCAAATTTTCTTTTTACCAGCAGCGCGCTTTCAGCTGCCTTCCGATCAGTTACCACTGGCTGAAGATCTGCCCTGGCTTGAAGCTGCAGCCTGTGACCTTACGTGTTTTCCCTCAGCCTGAGGCTGCCTTTGCCGAATTTAAATGCCCTGGGTTGCGTGCTAGTGTCATCCGACTTGTGAGAGTGCTGGCTCACAGGTATGTGAGTTCACATTTAGAGATAATCCTGTGTATGTTTGTGATACACATGATGTCAGGTGTGCAGGTGCACATTCACAAGATACAGATTGGATGCACTGCAGGTTTCGTGGTAATGTCATGTGCGGCGATCGATGGCAGGAGTGTGAGTGCACATTCATTATAATCTTGGTCGATGCACAGATTGTTATCTGTGCGAAGAAAATACATTTGAGAATGTAAATTCAGGGCGTTTCAGGTGAATGAGTGGAGATTGTAAGTGCAGGCAGTGAGCCTGCCTCCGTGAGTACTGTGCACATAGTGTTGACTGGCAGTGACTCCTCCGCGAGTCTACCTTCGTTTTCACCATATAATACTTCACCCCTCGGCCAGACAGCAGTGAAATGCTGCTCCTCGTGTGCGGCCACTTTGATGCCTGTCCTGATGGTGACTATTGGGAGAGCAGACGAGCTCTTACTATCATCTCTGCTGAGGCAGGATCTCAAAAGATCTGACTGCCTCTAGTGCCTGCTGAAAGAAGACACCACTTGTTAGCCGCTCAGGTCTGATAATTTATTACTTCTGACATGTCAATTCCTCTGCCTGTATTAAGCGTTGATGAGATACCAAATTGAAATTGTAACGACAGAAAACGTTCCAGTGTTTTGAAATAAATGCACATAAATTCCAAAGGAGGAGGGAGGTGGAATTTATGCTATTTATATTTTCCCCTAGTCTTCAGTGCTTGATTTCGCTTGCGATAAAGTGTCACTCATAGTCGTTGAAACGTCACCCATAATTACACAGAAATTATGAAGATGTCACACATAGCAATCTGAAACCTTGGCAGCTATGAATGCGTCATTTTTCCTAAATAATCTTTATTCATTTCGTCCCTAGAAACCGATCGTCCCACCCCCCCCCCACCCCCGAAATGCGTCTTTTTCCCCAAATAATCTTTATTCATTTCGCTCCTATAAACCACCGACTCCCACCCCCCGAAATGCGTCTTTTCCCCAAATAATCTTTATTCATTTCGTTCCTAAAAACCGATTGCCCCCCCTCCCCTCCCCTCAGACAGGAAAAGCCTTAATATACATTATTCATTTCGTTCCTAAAAACCGATCACCCCCCTCCCCTCCCCTCAGACAGGAAAAGCCTTAATATACATTACATCACTCCTTAATTGTAATAGGTAATTTGACGTTCTTACCTTCACCATGGAGGTCTGCCTTCCACCTGCTCTCTGTCCCGGAACAACGTACGTCTGCGCGGCGACGTAACCGCATAAACCAGTGGAAATGAAAAATGGACTGTAAAGAGAAATATTTACATAGTGCTCTTTGTCCATCGATTTCAAGTTTCAAGTCTCCTGCGATGTGACCACGCGCTGTCATTGTTAGCGATGTGAATGGGAATGCGTTGTAAAGGCACGCGCTTTAAAGCCTCCTGCGATGTGCAAGTCGCGTTGCGATGGCAGCGCGTGAAAAGACCATCGTTGTAATGGGTGTTTCCCCAATTTTGATGTCGCCTCACTACGTTTTGGGTCCTAGCCTGTCGCGGGTACTTGAGCCTCCCACAGGAGTGAGGCACCATTTTTATCGGGAGACCTTGGGGAACACTGGGTGGTAGGAAATTCGTGTCTGCCCGGGGATGCCATAACTTTCCCACACAAAAATGTGTGAAAAAAGTGATTTTTTTCAGCTAAATTTGAGTTTTGCAGGGGATTCTGGGTAAGAAAACGTTGGGGGATCCACGCAAGCCACACCTCCTTGGAACCCCCCGGGTGTCTAGTTTTCAGAAATATGTGGGTTTGGTAGGTTTCCCTAGCTGGCTGCCGAGCACGGGGCCAAAAACCGAGGTGACCCCCCTTACAAAACCAGGTTGTTTTGAGATAGGCAATTTTGATGTCGCCACAATACGTTTTGGGCCCTAGCCGGTCGCGGGTACTTGAGGCTCCCACACGAGTGAGGCACCATTTTTATCGGGAGACCTAGGGGAACGCTGGGTGGTAGGAAATTCGTGTCAGCCCGGTGATGCCACAACTTTCCCACACAAAAATGTGTGGAAAAAGTGATTTTTCAGCTAAATTTGAGGTTTGCAGGGGATTCTGGGTAAGAAAACATTGGGGGATCCACGCAAGCCATACCTCCTTGGAACCCCCGGGTGTCTAGTTTTCAGAAATATGTGGGTTTGGTAGGTTTCCCTAGCTGGCCGCCGAGCACAGGGCCAAAAACCGAGGTGACCCCCCTTACAAAACCAGGTTGTTTTGTGATAGGCAATTTTGATGTCGCCTCACTACGTTTTGGGCCCTAGCCTGTCGCGGGTACTTGAGCCTCCCACAGGAGTGAGGCACCATTTTTATCGGGAGACCTTGGGGAACGCTGGGTGGTAGGAAATTCATGTCTGCCCGGTGATGCCACAACTTTCCCACACAAAAATGTGTGGAAAAAGTGATTTTTTCAACTAAATTTGAGGTTTGCAGGGGATTCTGGGTAAGAAAACGTTGGGGATCCACGTATGCCATACCTCCTTGGAACCCCCCGGGTGTCTAGTTTTCAGAAATATGTGGGTTTGGTAGGTTTCCCTAGCTGGCCGCCGAGCACGGGGCCAAAAACCGAGGTGACCCCCCTTACAAAACCAGGTTGTTTTGTGATAGGCAATCTTCATGTCGCCTCAATACGTTTTGGGCCCTAGCCGGTCGTGGGTACTTGAGGCTCCCACACGAGTGAGGCACCATTTTTATCGGGAGACCTAGGGGAACGCTTGGTGGTAGGAAATTCGTGTCAGCCCGGTGATGCCACAACTTTCCCACACAAAAATGTGTGGAAAAAGTGATTTTTTCAGCTAAATGTGAGGTTTGCAGGGATTCTGGGTAAGAAAACGTTGGGGGATCCACACAAGCCATACCTCCTTGGAACCCCCTGGGTATCTACTTTTCAGAAATATGTGGGTTTGGTAGGTTTCCCTAGCTGGCCGCCGAGCATGGGGCCAAAAACCGAGGTGACCCCCCTTACAAAACCAGGTTGTTTTGTGATAGGCAATTTTGATGTCGCCTCACTACGTTTTGGGTCCTAGCCTGTCGCGGGTACTTGAGCCTCCCACAGGAGTGAGGCACCATTTTTATCGGGAGACCTTGGGGAACACTGGGTGGTAGGAAATTCGTGTCTGCCCGGGGATGCCATAACTTTCCCACACAAAAATGTGTGGAAAAAGTGATTTTTTTCAGCTAAATTTGAGGTTTGCAGGGGATTCTGGGTAAGAAAACGTTGGGGGATCCACGCAAGCCACACCTACTTGGAACGCCCCGGGTGTCTAGTTTTCAGAAATATGTGGGTTTGGTAGGTTTCCCTAGCTGGCTGCCGAGCACGGGGCCAAAAACCGAGGTGACCCCCCTTACAAAACCAGGTTGTTTTGAGATAGGCAATTTTGATGTCGCCACAATACGTTTTGGGCCCTAGCCGGTCGCGGGTACTTGAGGCTCCCACACGAGTGAGGCACCATTTTTATCGGGAGACCTAGGGGAACGCTGGGTGGTAGGAAATTCGTGTCAGCCCGGTGATGCCACAACTTTCCCACACAAAAATGTGTGGAAAAAGTGATTTTTTCAGCTAAATTTGAGGTTTGCAGGGGATTCTGGGTAAGAAAACATTGGGGGATCCACGCAAGCCATACCTCCTTGGAACCCCCCGGGTGTCTAGTTTTCAGAAATATGTGGGTTTGGTAGGTTTCCCTAGCTGGCCGCCGAGCACGGGGCCAAAAACCAAGGTGACCCTTCTTACAAAACCAGGTTGTTTTGTGATAGGCAATTTTGATGTCGCCTCACTACGTTTTGGGCCCTAGCCTGTCGCGGGTACTTGAGCCTCCCACAGGAGTGAGGCACCATTTTTATCGGGAGACCTTGGGGAACGCTGGGTGGTAGGACATTCATGTCTGCCCGGTGATGCCACAACTTTCCCACACAAAAATGTGTGGAAAAAGTGATTTTTTCATCTAAATTTGAGGTTTGCAGGGGATTCTGGGTAAGAAAACGTTGGGGATCCACGCATGCCATACCTCCTTGGAACCCCCCGGGTGTCTAGTTTTCAGAAGTATGTGGGTTTGGTAGGTTTCCCTAGCTGGCCGCCGAGCACGGGGCCAAAAACCGAGGTGACCCCCCTTACAAAACCAGGTTGTTTTGTGATAGGCAATCTTGATGTCGCCTCAATACGTTTTGGGCCCTAGCCGGTCGCGGGTACTTGAGGCTCCCACACGAGTGAGGCACCATTTTTATCGGGAGACCTAGGGGAACGCTTGGTGGTAGGAAATTCGTGTCAGCCCGGTGATGCCACAACTTTCCCACACAAAAATGTGTGGAAAAAGTGATTTTTTCAGCTAAATGTGAGGTTTGCAGGGATTCTGGGTAAGAAAACGTTGGGGGATCCACACAAGCCATACCTCCTTGGAACCCCTGGGTATCTACTTTTCAGAAATATGTGGGTTTGGTAGGTTTCCCTAGCTGGCCGCCGAGCACGGGGCCAAAAACCGAGGTGACCCCCCTTACAAAACCAGGTTGTTTTGTGATAGGCAATTTTGATGTCGCCTCACTACGTTTTGGGTCCTAGCCTGTCGCGGGTACTTGAGCCTCCCACAGGAGTGAGGCACCATTTTTATCGGGAGACCTTGGGGAACACTGGGTGGTAGGAAATTCGTGTCTGCCCGGGGATGCCATAACTTTCCCACACAAAAATGTGTGAAAAAAGTGATTTTTTTCAGCTAAATTTGAGGTTTGCAGGGGATTCTGGGTAAGAAAACGTTGGGGGATCCACGCAAGCCACACCTCCTTGGAACCCCCCGGGTGTCTAGTTTTCAGAAATATGTGGGTTTGGTTGGTTTCCCTAGCTGGCTGCCGAGCACAGGGCCAAAAACCGAGGTGACCCCCCTTACAAAACCAGGTTGTTTTGAGATAGGCAATTTTGATGTCGCCACAATACGTTTTGGGCCCTAGCCGGTCGCGGGTACTTGAGACTCCCACACGAGTGAGGCACCATTTTTATCGGGAGACCAAGGGGAACGCTGGGTGGTAGGAAATTCGTGTCAGCCCGGTGATGCCACAACTTTCCCACACAAAAATGTGTGGAAAAAGTGATTTTTTCAGCTAAATTTGAGGTTTGCAGGGGATTCTGGGTAAGAAAACATTGGGGGATCCACGCAAGCCATACCTCCTTGGAACCCCCCGGGTGTCTAGTTTTCAGAAATATGTGGGTTTGGTAGGTTTCCCTAGCTGGCCGCCGAGCACGGGGCCAAAAACCGAGGTGACCCTTCTTACAAAACCAGGTTGTTTTGTGATAGGCAATTTTGATGTCGCCTCACTACGTTTTGGGCCCTAGCCTGTCGCGGGTACTTGAGCCTCCCACAGGAGTGAGGCACCATTTTTATCAGGAGACCTTGGGGAACGCTGGGTGGTAGGAAATTCATGTCTGCCCGGTGATGCCACAACTTTCCCACACAAAAATGTGTGGAAAAAGTGATTTTTTCATCTAAATTTGAGGTTTGCAGGGGATTCTGGGTAAGAAAACGTTGGGGATCCACGCATGCCATACCTCCTTGGAACCCCCCGGGTGTCTAGTTTTCAGAAATATGTGGGTTTGGTAGGTTTCCCTAGCTGGCCGCCGAGCACGGGGTCAAAAACCGAGGTGACCCCCCTTACAAAACCAGGTTGTTTTGTGATAGGCAATCTTGATGTCGCCTCAATACGTTTTGGGCCCTAGCCGGTCGCGGGTACTTGAGGCTCCCACACGAGTGAGGCACCATTTTTATCGGGAGACCTAGGGGAACGCTTGGTGGTAGGAAATTCGTGTCAGCCCGGTGATGCCACAACTTTCCCACACAAAAATGTGTGGAAAAAGTGATTTTTTCAGCTAAATGTGAGGTTTGCAGGGGATTCTGGGTAAGAAAACGTTGGGGGATCCACACAAGCCATACCTCCTTGGAACCCCCTGGGTATCTACTTTTCAGAAATATGTGGGTTTGGTAGGTTTCCCTAGCTGGCCGCCGAGCACGGGGCCAAAAACCGAGGTGACCCCCCCTTACAAAACCAGGTTGTTTTGTGATAGGCAATTTTGATGTCGTCTCACTACGTTTTGGGCCCTAGCCTGTCGCGGGTACTTGAGCCTCCCACAGGAGTGAGGCACCATTTTTATTGGGAGACCTTGGGGAACGCTGGGTGGTAGGAAATTCGTGTCTGCCCGGTGATGCCACAACTCTCCCACACAAAATGTGTGGAAAAAGTGATTTTTTCAGCTAAATTTGAGGTTTGCAGGGGATTCTGGGTAAGAAAACGTTGGGGGATCCACGCAAGCCATACCTCCTTGGAACCCCCCGGGTATCTAGTTTTCAGAAATATGTAGGTTTGGTAGGTTTCACTAGCTGGCCGCCGAGCACGGGGCCAAAAACTGAGGTGACCCCCCTTACAAAACCAGGTTGTTTTGTGATAGGCAATTTTGATGTCGCCTCACTACGTTTTGGGTCCTAGCCTGTCGCGGGTACTTGAGCCTCCCACAGGAGTGAGGCACCATTTTTATCGGGAGACCTTGGGGAACACTGGGTGGTAGGAAATTTGTGTCTTCCCGGTGATGCCACAACTTTCCCACACAAAAATGTGTGGAAAAAGTGATTTTTTTCAGCTAAATTTGAGGTTTGCAGGGGATTCTGGGTAAGAAAACGTTGGGGGATCCATGCAAGCCACACCTCCTTGGAACCCCCCGGGTGTCTAGTTTTCAGAAATATGTGGGTTTGGTAGGTTTCCCTAGCTGGCCGCCGAGCACGGGGCCAAAAACCGAGGTGACCCCCCTTACAAAACCAGGTTGTTTTGTGATAGGCAATCTTGATGTCGCCTCAATACGTTTTGGGCCCTAGCCGGTCGCGGGTACTTGAGGCTCCCACACAAGTGAGGCACCATTTTTATCGGGAGACCTAGGGGAACGCTTGGTGGTAGGAAATTCGTGTCAGCCCGGTGATGCCACAACTTTCCCACACAAAAATGTGTGGAAAAAGTGATTTTTTCAGCTAAATGTGAGGTTTGCAGGGGATTCTGGGTAAGAAAACGTTGGGGGATCCATGCAAGCCATACCTCCTTGGAACGCCCTGGGTATCTACTTTTCAGAAATATGTGGGTTTGGTAGGTTTCCCTAGCTGGCCGCCGAGCACGGGGCCAAAAACCGAGGTGACCCCCCTTACAAAACCAGGTTGTTTTGTGATAGGCAATTTTGATGTCGTCTCACTACGTTTTGGGCCCTAGCCTGTCGCGGGTACTTGAGCCTCCCACAGGAGTGAGGCACCATTTTTATTGGGAGACCTTGGGGAACGCTGGGTGGTAGGAAATTCGTGTCTGCCCGGTGATGCGACAACTTTCCCACACAAAAATGTGTGGAAAAAGTGATTTTTTCAGCTAAATTTGAGGTTTGCAGGGGATTCTGGGTAAGAAAACGTTGGGGGATCCACGCAAGCCATACCTCCTTGGAAGCCCCCGGGTATCTAGTTTTCAGAAATATGTAGGTTTGGTAGGTTTTACTAGCTGGCCGCCGAGCATGGGGCCAAAAACTGAGGTGACCCCCCTTACAAAACCAGGTTGTTTTGTGATAGGCAATCTTGATGTCGCCTCAATACGTTTTGGGCCCTAGCCGGTCGCCGGTACTTGAGGCTCCCACACGAGTGAGGCACCATTTTTATCGGGAGACCTTGGGGAACGCTGGGTAGTAGGAATTTGTGTCTGCCCGGTGATGCCACAACTTTCCCACACAAAAATGTGTGGAAAAAGTGATTTTTTCAGCTAAATTTGAGGTTTGCAGGGGATTCTGGGTAAGAAAACTTTGGGGGATCCACGCAAGCCACACCTCCTTGGAACCCCCCGGGTGTCTAGTTTTCAGAAATATGTGGGTTTGGTAGGTTTCCCTAGCTGGCCACCGAGCACGGGGCCAAAAACCGAGGTGACCCCCCTTACAAAACCAGGTTGTTTTGTGATAGGCAATTTTGATGTCGCCTCAATATGTTTTGGGCCCTAGCCTGTTGCGGGTACTTGAGGCTCCCACACGAGTGAGGCACCATTTTTATCGGGAGACCTAGGGGAATGCTGGGTGGTAGGAAATTCGTGTCAGCCCGGTGATGCCACAACTTTCCTACACAAAAATGTGTGTAAAAAGTGATTTTTTCAGCTAAATTTGAGGTTTGCAGGGGATTCTGGGTAAGAAAACGTTGGGGGATCCACGCAAGCCATACCTCCTTGGAACCCCCCGGGTGTCTAGTTTTCAGAAATATGTGGGTTTGGTAGGTTTCCCTAGCTGGACGCTGAGCACGGGGCCAAAAATCGAGGTGACCCCCCTTACAAAACCAGGTTGTTTTGTGATAGGCAATTTTGATGTCGCCTCAATACGTTTTGGGCCCTAGCCTGTCGTGGGTACTTGAGCCTCCCACACGAGTGAGGCACCATTTTTATCGGGAACGCTAGTTGGTAGGAAATTCGTGTCAGCCCAGTGAGCCCACAACTTTCCCAC
Organism: Calotriton arnoldi; assembly: GCA_963921515.1. Taxonomy (NCBI): domain Eukaryota; kingdom Metazoa; phylum Chordata; class Amphibia; order Caudata; family Salamandridae; genus Calotriton; species Calotriton arnoldi. The sequence goes on from CAWUFW010021189.1 coordinate 88,766, forward strand.
ACAAAAATGTGTGGAAAAAGAGGTTTTTTGAACAAAATATGAGGCTAGCAGGGTATGTTGGGTAAAAAAAAACAGTGAGAGCCACGCAAGTCATTCACCCTTGTACTTCCCCCTTTGTCTACTACTCAAAAATGTGAAGATTTGCCTAAGTGACGACTGAGCTAGGGCAGAAAGTCCCCTGCTACCCATTTTGACAAAAAAATAATCTTACAAAAGGCCATTAAACCGCCACAAATATCCCTCGGCACAAGCTGCTTCCGGTTTCGTCGGAGCTACCCTACAGGCTTATCCGCCTCTTGGCACGCTTCATACTCATGGAGCGCCGTTAATCTTCTCCTGGCTCCATTACTTCCGCCGCTACCTGGCTTTTTACCCTGTCCTCCCGCAGTTTCTGGACCTGATTACTTGGATTGTTCTGATACTTCTACCTTCGTCCCAGTACTCCCGCCTGCTACATTCCGCTGATTACTTCTCCTTGGCACCACTGCCCTCACCGCCCACAGGCTTCACGACTAATCCCGTGGCACGCACCCCGTGCCCGGTCTCTACGTGGAGCACCGTCTCCTCCTTTTAGTAGTGCTTAGCGTACACCCCCGAGCCGGGTTGGAATTATCACCGGCCTTACGGGTTCTGCTTTTTCTATCCTCACTCTTGCTACACAGCCCTGAAGAGTCACCGGATTACTCTGAGTGACGAAACACGTGTCGGCTGGTTGTTTATTGTTAAATTCAGTTGTTTTTCATTAAATAACTTTTCAACTCTAATAGGTGTCGACCCCTACAACTGTTATTCGAACAATACGGTCATACTATCGTTATACCCTTACTACGTGTGCCCGGGACTGTGCTTATTTTCCCAGTGTGGGTCCTGTGACTCACACACCTCCGGGGGTTATTGGGTAAATCCCCCGACCTGGCAGCACCGTACCTACTCTAGTTCACATTTACACCACGCATACTAGTCTGAGCGCCACACTTCCTGACTACGCCAAAAACCCTAGCTCTAGTCTTCAAACCGCCACAAATATAAATCTAACACTAATTTGATAAAGCTAATCCACCACTTACACTGGTTGGTTTTAGCACCTCCAGACACGCTGACTTCAAAGCACAAATACTTATCAAAGTATAAAAACATTGAAGCCAAGCCTTCTGAAGGTGATCCAGAAAGCCACGTCACGGCACCAACCGCTTTATGGTCCATTCACACGCCATTCACACACCACACACAAGACTTCCATACCGCCAGCCACGGGCCCAAACAACCAAATCACTTCCACTCACACAAACATACCGCCGCCATGCAAGGGCCCATCACATTCATATGCCACAAGACATAATGAGTTTGACTACATTTTACTACCTGTCAAGTCTCCCCCTCCTTCTTCCTGAACGTTACTGAACGCATGCCGAGTGAGCCTTTACTACTGGCTTCCAAGACAGCCACATGAGGCTCAGGAAGGCATGTCTTTCATGCGCCTTTGACGCACTCACTATGCTAAATCCAACTCCTTCCAGTTTGTGGATGCAAGTTGGGGGGTGTCCGAGTATCCTTATAGGCCATATCTCAAACTGAGCGAGCATATCTACCTTTGAAACTAAGGCAAATATGCTGGAACTTTTCAAAAGATAACATCATAAACTATGAAGAACGGATGAATGTGAAACACGGGTAGTCCGTGACAACGTAGCATATGTCCAATCCACCGTTATGTGCAGTGACTGTAATGCACTTATCATACAGCAAACTGACCATCTACTAAGCTCTAACGGAGGATGAACATGGCAAGCAGCATTGACCCATAAGTACTACAGAAAATTCAGTGTGAGTGTGGCAGCAATGGATTTGAATCTATGGGTGAAGATGAAGTCAGGACGTGTATCTATACTACCTTTACTATCTGCCTTCTACCTTTGCAATTTTCCTCGGAAAGCGCACCTACCATAAGCTGTTCTAACCCGTTCGTGTGTCTGTCCTCAGAGTCCTGACTAATCCTGTCCAATTGTTAAGAAACCCTATACTAATGCCTTCCATCTCTAGCTACTTGAAGCTTGAGTGAACATTTCTGTCACGTGCTATCAATGTTCTCACAATGCTCTCTCCAACTCCTTCCAGTTTGTGGATGCAAGTTGGGGGGTGCCCGAGTATGCCGCAAAAACATTTCTCGAGCTGAGCAGGCATATCTACCTTTGAAACTAAGGCAAACATGCTGGAAATTTTCAAGAGCTTCCTAAAGATAACATCATAAACTATGAAGAACGGATGAATGTGAAACACGGGTAGTCCGTGACAACGTAGCATATGTCCAATCCACCGTTATGTGCAGTGACTGTAATGAACTTATCATACAGCAAACTGACCATCTACTAAGTTCTAATGGAGGATGAACATGGCAAGCAGCATTGACCCATAAGCACTACAGTAAATTCAGTGTGAGTGTGGCAGCAATGGATTTTAATCTATGGGTGAAGATGAAGTCAGGACGTGTATCTATACTACCTTTATTATCTGCCTTCTACCTTTGCAATATTCCTCGGAAAGCGCACCTACCGTAAGCTGTTCTAAACCCGTTTGGGTGTCTGTCCTCAGAGTCCTGACTAATCCTGTCCAATTGTTAAGAGACCCTATACTAATGCCTTCCATCTCTAGCTACTTGAAGCTTGAGTGCACATTTCTGTCATGTGCTATCAATGCTCTCACAATGCTCTATCCAACTCCTTCCAGTTTGTGGATGCAAGTTGGGCGGTGCCCGAGTATGCCGCAAACACATTTCTCGAGCTGAGCAAGCAGATCTACCTTTGAAACTAAGGCAAACATGCTGGAAATTTTCAAAAGCTTCCTAAAGAGAACATCATAAACTACGAAGAACGGTTGAATGTGAAACACGGGTACTCCATGACAACGTGGCATATGTTCTGTCCACCAGTATGTGCAGCGTGGGGACTATAATGCACTTGTCAATTGGCGAACAGAACAACTACCACGTTCTGAAAGCAGATAAAGGTGTTGAGAAGTCCATGATTTCCTGAAGTACAGGAAGAAATATTCTGCAGCTGCTTGCGTAGTGAAGGAGTGGCCCACAGACAGTAGGTATCCATTCACACCAATTGAAAGGTTTACTTATTGGCAGCTCCACCTCAGTCAATTTCTCAGTATTTTGCTTTAGTGTGATACAACATAAAGCAAGTAGGAAAATAGAAGCAGGCTTACTTGGGCACTGGGGACAGTAAACACGAGTCTCCTGCCTCTTTCCCTGCATCGAGTGTTGCAGGAATTTTATCAGCAAAGTGTTGCTCTCGCAGCCTTGCCACGTCCTCCAGAACACAAGAAAGGGAGGCTGCTGCTTCTGTAGCAGTGAGACTTTCAATCACAGACAACTGAAAGTCAAGGAAAGACATGAGTCTTCCTGTGGTGGTCTCACGATAAACAACATACGCATTGTATGTTGCCATCTGGATCAGGTACGTAAACAGTTTCTTATACCAAGTGCGAGTTTTACGACTCGCATTGTATGGCTGAAGAACCTGGTCGTTCTTGTCCACTCCGCCCATGTACTTGTTGTAATCAAGTATACAGGTGGGCTTGTGGACTTCGGCCATCTGACCCCAAACCGTGACAGGGGAAGTGCTCTCAGCATGAATTGTAGTGAGCACGTACACGTCACGCCTATCTGAGAACTTGACTGCGAGCAGTTCGTTGGAACGCAACGCAGTGCTCTGGGATTTCTGGAGCTTCTTGCAAACAAGCTCCTGCGGGAATCCTTTGCGGCGACAATGAATTGTACCGCAAGCCACGGTGCCAGCTTTGTAGAGCTCACTGAACAGCTCTACTTCTGTATAGAAATTGTCCACATAAAGGTTATAACCTTTGTGAAGAAGTGGCTGGACAAGCTCCCATACGATCTTTCCTGTGACCCATAGCATGGGAGGGCAACCCACAGGGTTAAGAGTTGTGTCCTTCCCTGTATACACTCTCAAGCTGTACACATAGCCAGTCGAGCTCTCACACAGCATGTACAGCTTGATGCCATAGCGAGCGCGTTTGCTCAGATAGTACTGCCTAAACAGCAGCCGCCCTTTATACAAGATCAAGGACTCATCAATGGCTATATTCTTTCCAGGAGTATAAACCTCTGGAAACCTGGCAGACAAATGTTCCACGACAGGCCGAATTTTGAACAACCTGTCATGGTCTGGATGGTCCCGGGGCAATGCAGCAGAATTGTCATTGAAATGCAGCATGCGCTGCAATAGCCAAAAACGATCTCTGCTCATGTATGGTGCGAAAATGGGGGTTAACCAAACCGTGCGAGTAGACCAGTAGGATAGCAAGGTTGGTTTATGCACTACCCCCATTTTAAGCGTGAGGCCCAAAAAAATCTTCAACTCCCCTAAAGTAGTGGGAGTCCACTTGCGCGCCCTAGAATGAGGCCCAAGAGTGCCTCCTTGCTCCCTCAGAAATTGTTCGGCACGCAAATTTGTTTGTGGCACAATTTCATCAAGAAAGTCAACATCCAAAAAGAGATGGACGTAGTTAATTGGCAAAAAATTTGCTGTATCGACTTTACATACGTCAAATTTACAGTGAAAGGCGGAATTTGGGGCTGAACTAAATTGGGAGGCTGCCAAGACAGCACTCCGTCTGTGCTTGCGGCCGCACGTGCCTGCACTCTTGGTTGCTCTAACCTGTTACTTGTGTCCTGCTGCACAGACTGTGATGGCAAAGGGACAGCACGACTGACATCGTCTCCTTCAGAATCGCTGGATGATGAGTCGTCAGATGGAACTGCGCCGACTGAAAAATCACTCCCAGATTCGGCTCCATTGTCCTCTCCCTCAGATGCTGTCTCAGTATCTGCTGTCTCAGTCTCTGATCCTGCCTCAGAGCTGGACTCCAGAACCAGACTTAGGGCCTGGGCAGAATTCATCCAACGATATGCCATCTCTGCTAGTGCCTAAAACTATCCTTTTAAAACACTATCCTACGTAGAAGGCAGAGAGGTTGTTGGTTTTAAAGTGTAGGTGGGTGCGTGCGTGAGTGAAGTGTTTAACAGTCAATAATGACGAAGTCACCTTACCTTTGCGAAATCCGTACGCTCTCCAAAAAGACTAAGGGGCCGATTCCGATCTCGGCCGGTAGGGCTCCGAATCGGATTCGGCATAACCGGATCCGATTCGGAGCCCTATTTCCCGACCGATTCGTATGCGCGTCCGGACGAGCGAGTACGATGCGAAATCGCCGACCGACTCGTTCGGGCGTCCCAACCGCTCCGACCGACTCGTTCCCGGGTCAAACCGCACCGACCGACTTGCTCGGACACGACTCGCACCGTGCAATGGAGACGTTCCCCGGCCGGGTAAGTCCGACCGACTCGAGTCCGATAGCATACGGACGCATCGTACTCGTTTGGTCGGGCTGCACGGGTCCGATTCGGTCGGAAATCTCTCCGGGTCCGGATCGGTCGGAGAGATTTCCGGCCCGAATCGGAATCGGCCCCTAAGAAAGAGAGAAAAAAGACAGTATTACTTTACCTTGCCACATACCCATCATCGCAGCCTTTTAGCGCTGGTGGGAGCCAGTGCGACCATCATTTTGGCGCCAAGATGCCTACGGGTGAACGTGTGCTTTACAATTGCACACTATAACCTCCTTTGACTCCCTCACTACCATCCTTGCAAACGTGCCCCTCATCTCTCCATAGCCCCTCTCTCACATACATTTCATCTGTTTCAAAGTGTTTCTACTGCGTGGCTTTACTAATCCACTTAGCTATCCACATAATACAGAACTGTTCTTTCCAGCATGCCCTTTATGGCGTCAAAACTGCCACTAGACAAAAGTCAGATATCTCTATCTAGCAGGAATTTTTTGTACTCTGCAGCAGTACCACACTTTACTGCCTTTCATGCAACTTCAAAGAGACTCAATATAGTTCTTTCACAGTCTCATACTTTCAGCACTGGGAAATCTCTCTGTAAATATATATATATATATCAAACAATTAATTCCCAATGTCAGCGCGCTCAATACCTGGTGCAGACAGCAACGGGTAGAATCCTTACCCGATATTTAAATTCAGAAACACAAAGGATGCCGCACTCCAAGACCGGTTTCAGAGTTGCTTTATTTTCACCACCACTACCACCAGTCGTGGTGAAAATAAAGCAACTCTGAAACCAATCTCTGGAGTGCGGCATCCTTTGTGTTTCTGAATATATATATATATATATATATATATATATATATATATATATATATATATATATATATATATATATATATATCCTGCTTCGCCGCTCATACTCCTTTCAAACAGGAACATATGAATGCGGACCCAAGTTCTGGTGCAATAAGTTTTATTTCGTGCCCTGCACCGCCGCTATATATATATATATATATATATATATATATATATATATATATATATATATATCCAAGCTCCGTTTCCTTGTTTCCCAAAAAGAAAAACAGCACTCGCGGGGGCAGTTGCTAGAGTTTAGTGGCAACGCAAGCGTTGCCAATAAACTCTAGCAACTGCCCCCGCGAGTGCTGTTTTTCGTTTTGGGAAAAAAGAAAACAGAGCTTGGATAAATATCGCGGGCGCACCCCCGCGTTTGTAAAGCACAAGTCCGCGAGTGCGACGTTCACTGTGCATCAAGGAGCATATATATATATATATATATATACACACACACACACGGACACATATATATATACATAGATTTTATCTCTACATATATTTATATATATGTATCTATATACATATATCTATACATACATATGTATATAGATACATATATATACATATATCATCTACAGAGAGAAAGAGACTCTCTCTCTATATATATATATATATATATATATATATATATATATATATATATATATATATATATATATATATGTATATATATATATATATATATATTCACTGAAAAACCATAGGTTTTAGGGACAGTTATAGTTAGTTGGACATTGCACTCGTACAAAACCCGTGAAATTCCCCCGTTATAGTTAGTTCAGCTAACTATAACTCGCGCCCCGCAATGCACTGCTGATGACGTCACATATTACATCACTCATGACATGGTCAGTGACATCACTGATGACATCACTGATGACATCTCAAATGACATCACTGATGACATCATCCAGTGACTGTGTGTTTCTGTAAAGTTTAAATATTTTTAATATATATAGGGAAAGGCGTATTGAAGAATGAGTGGGTGTATAAGTGTCTGTATGGATGATTTAGTAGGCGCGTGACTAACTCTATAAGTGAGTGATTAAACGTATCTTACTGAATGCATGGGTTAGTGACTAAACTGGGTGAATGTCTGTATCCGTCTGTCTGTTGCTGTGTAAGTGGCTGCATGGGTTTGTGAATAGCTACATGAGTGTCTATATGAGTTATTGATTGGTTGTCTGAGTATCTGTATGGGTGCCTGAGTGTTTGTGTGGGTGGGGTGGGTGCGACTCTGTGCATAGATGTGTGAGTGGGTGATTCACTGGGTGGATGGTTTCACGAGTGCATCTGTGATAGACTGTATGGGTGGGTAAGTGTGTGTAAGAGTGTATTAGTGAGTGAATGTATGTCCCAGTGGTACATGTGTGAGTAACTACATATGTGAAAGGCAGTATATATGTGTGTTGGAGTATATAAATAGCTATAAGCGAGAGTGTTTGATTGTGAGAGTGACTGTATGGATGAGTGTGTGCTTGCATCAGTGATTGTATAAGAGCGTAAGAATGTGCTAGTATTTGTATGAGTAAGTGAGCTGGTGTGTGTATAACTGAATAGGTGAGTAAATGGCAGTGTGTTTAATTATTTGCATGACTGACTAGGTGTGTGAGTACCTCTATGGATGAGTGGCGGTGTTTGAGTGTCTATATAGGAGTATGAGTGCATATGATAGTCCTGTACTGAGTGACCGTAAGTATGAGTGACTGTAGAGGTGAGTGAGTGGATGTGTGTGTAGACCTAAGAATCAATGAGTGGGTATGTAGTTATTGGTGTTGGAGTGTCTATGGTTTTGCGAATGGCAGTCTGTAATTTAGAGTGGGTGTATCAAAGGTTATATTAGGGTGTGAGGAGGTGCATCAGATTATCACGTGGATGATGTCATCAGTGATGTCATCGGTGATGTCATTTGAGATGTCATCAGTGATGTCATCAGTGATGTCACTGACCATGTCATGAGTGATGAAATATGTGACGTCATCAGAAGTGCATTGCGGGGGCGCGAGTTATAGTTAGCTGAACTAACTATAACGGGGGAATTTCACGGGTTTTGTACGAGTGCAATGTCCAACTAACTATAACTGTCCCTAAAACCTATGGTTTTTTCAGTGAATTTGTAAGGTTTTTTAAATGCAAATTTCTAACTATAACGTGTCTGAAACCTATGGTTTTTTCAGTGAATTTCAAAGGTTTTTTAAATGCTAATTTCTAACTATAACGTGTCTGAAACCTATGGTTTTTTCAGTGAATTTGTAAGGTTTTTAAATGCTAATTTCTAACTATAACGTGCCTGAAACCTATGGTTTTTTTCAGTGAATTTCAAAGGTTTTGTAAATGACAATTTTTAAATGTATTAATTGTTATATTTATTTTTTTGATACTGATTTACTACATTTTTTTAAACTATTTATTTTTAGATATTTTATTTTTTAAATTACATTGTAATTACATTATACATTACATTACAAAATATACTTTCTCAGAATGAATTACTTTAGTTTAAATACTTTGCAAATAGGCAATAGACTTTTAAGTACAGTAGTTACAGTTGTTGCAATGGGCAACACAATTTCAAACACAATGCAACATTGAGCTCAATGTGAATTTCTAGTTAAATGCAATTAGTTACTTTATGGATTACTTTTCTAACCACAGGACTGGATCCTAGATTCAGTCCTGGGACATCTCCTGTAAACAGTTGAGTAAAAGCGTTTTGGTTACAGAAGTGATTTTTAAGGAATATTATTGTATTTAAAAAGTTGACAGAAACTTTTTCACATAGAATCACCAATGTTATCCTATGGGAGGAAATTCACTTAGCAGGTAAGTAGTGTTATCGTTACTTTTTCTTACTCAGTGGTGGATCCTGGATCCAGCACTGGTGCATCTCCTGTAAACAGTTGAAAGAATGCGTTTAAGTCATACAGGTGATTTTTAAGGAATATTTGTAGTTTGTGAAAAACGGCACTTTGAAACTTTTCTGCAGAAAACCAGACAATGGATTCCAATGGAAGGAAATACAAGTTACTGGTAAGTACGGTTAGAATTACTTATCAGGGTCAGTGCTGGGCTAAAAGATGCAGCACTGGGTTCTCTCCTGATAACAGGTGAGTAAATCGGAATTCGTAGTTCGGCTGATTTTAGAGGAATATTATAAAGTTCCAAAACTCCACTCTTAGAAGAATTTCCAAGTGAAACCAGTCAATGTTAGCCTATGGAAGGAAATTCAAGTTACTGGTAAGTACGGTTAGAATTACTTTTCAGGATCTGTACTGGGATAAAAGATGCAGCACTGGGTTCTCTCCTGATAACAGGTGAGTAAATCGGAATTCGTAGTTCGGCTGATTTTAGAGGAATATTATAAAGTTCCAAAACTCAACACTTAGAAGAATTTCCAAGTGAAACCAGTCAATGTTAGCCTATGGAAGGAAATTCAAGTTACTGGTAAGTACGGTTAGAATTACTTTTCAGGATCTGTACTGGGCTGAAAGATGCAGCACTGAGGTCTCTCCTGATAACAGGTGATTAAATCGGAATTCGTAGTTCGGCTGATTTTAGAGGAATATTTGCACAATGGTGAAGGAAGGGGTGGGGCCTGAGGTGACATGTCTGCAAACACGCCCTGTGGCGCGTTTTAAGTTGGAGAATTAATTCCTCCTCAATCCCGAGGGTCCCTAGGGGCCAACTGGCCCACCAGATACCTCCAGTATGCGCCAGAGAGCTGCGTTGCAGAGAGGTGTTCAGAGGCCACGCCCCTTTTACAACACTCTGCAATGCAGCTCCGTGGCGCTTACTGGAGGTACCTGGTGGGCTAGTTGGCCCCAGGGACCCTCAGGATTGAAGGGGATTTAATTCCCCATCTTAAAACGCGCCACGGGGCCTGTTTGCACACATGTCACCTGAAGCCCCGCCCTCCCTTCACCACTGTGCAAACGCGCCCTGTGGTGCGTTTTAAGTTGGGGGATTAAGTCCCCTTGAATCCTGAGGGTCCCTGGGGTCCAACTATCCCACCAGGTACCTCCAGTATGTGCCACAGAGCTGCGTTGCAGAGAGGTGTAAAAAGGGGCGTGGCCTCTGTACACCTCTCTGCAACGCAGCCCCCTGGCGCATACTGGAGGTTCCTGGTGGGCTAGTTGGTCCCCAGGGACCCCCAGTATTCAAGGGGAATTCGTTCACCCTGGCGCGTTTGCAGAGTGGTAAAGGAAGGGGGCGGGGTTTTCCCCGAAGGGGGGCTGTGTGGCCCCCCTTCCTTTTTCCTTTTTTTGGGCCCTGGGGACCCCATCCCCCAGGGCCTTACCCCTTTTTTTTTTTTTTTTTAAACGGGAAGGGGGCCGCGTGGCCCCCCTCCCGTGGCCGATTCCGGCCCCGGGGACCCCATCCCCCGGGCATGGCCACTCTTTTTATTATTTTTTTAAGGAGGGGGGCTGCGTGGCCCCCCTCCTCAGGCCTCATTTTGCCCCGGGGACCCCATCCCCCGGGGCAGGCCTTTATTTTATTTTTTTATTTTTATTTTTTGGGGGAGGGGGGCCGCGTGGCCCCCCTCCCGGGCCACTACTTGCCCCGGGGATCCCATCCCCCGGGGCTGGCCCTCTCCGTTGGGGACCGTGGGGGTCCCCAATTCCCCCACGGTCCCAGCCGGCTCCCCGCGTCCCTTGGGAGCCGGCATTGCTTTTCCACATGGGGAGCTGCTGACATGCAGCTCCCCATGTGGAAAAGCAATCTGCTTTGCTTCATTGAAGCGAGAGCAATGAAGCAAAGCAGTTTGCAATGACAGGACGGGAGCCGCGAGGCTCCCGTCCCGTACTGCAAACTACAGTGTCCCGGGGGTGAGCACCCCGGGACACTGTAGGAGCCGGCCCTGGGGGTGGCGGTCCCCAGGGCCATCAATGGCTCCAGGAGGGGGCCGCGCGGCCCCCTCTCCACATCTGCAAAGCCCCGGGGAGGTGGTGGTCCCCGGGGCTTCGGGGGTACAAAACGGACCCCCATTTTAAATTTGTTAGTGCCCCGGGAGGTGGCGGTCCCCGGGCGTGTGGGGGCTGGAGCCCCCCACACAGGTGATTTAATTTAAAAAAGAAGCCCCGGGGTGGCGGTCCCCGGGCTGCGGGAGGGCTCAGAGCCCTCCCACACCATTTTGTTTAAAGCCCCAGGGGGGAGCCCGCGCTTCGTTTTTTTTTTTATCGGCAGGATCCGCGCACCCAGCGCGTTTTCTGCCGATTTTAAAAAAGCAGGACTAGGGGGTCAGTGTGTTTCTACCCTGCCCCCTTTTTGCGTTTTGCGCCCTTGTTTTTGTCTTTTCTTGTCCCTCGGTTCTACCGAGGAACAAGATGGCTGCCAACACTTCCTGGTTTGGAGTGTTGACAGCCAATTAGCATGCAGCTCGTGGTCGGGAGGGTGTGCGGATCCTCCGTGCCTCTAAATATCGAAACATTTATTTTGGATTTTCTCAGCAACTACTGAACGGATTTACACCATTTTTAAAAAGGGTGCTTTCTGAACCAAGCACTACCTTTTTGCCAAATTTGGTGTAATTCCATTCAGCAGTTTTTGCTGTAGCCTTGCATAAAGTTTCCTATGGGAAATCGATTTTTTCACTCTTATTTTTTTAATTTCTCCGCAACTACTGAACGGATTTACACCATTTTTAGAAAGGGTGCTTTCTGAACCAAGCACTACCATTTTGCCAAATTTGGTGTAATTCCGTTCAGCAGTTTTTGCTGTAGCCTTGCATAAAGTTTCCTATGGGAAATCGATTTTTTCACTCTTATTTTTTTAATTTCTCCGCAACTACTGAACGGATTTACACCATTTTTAGAAAGGGTGCTTTCTGAACCAAGCACTACCATTTTGCAAAATTTGGTGTAATTCCGTTCAGCAGTTCGGGCTGTAGCCGTGGCTAAAATTTCCTATGGGAATTAACATGGAGAAAACGGAGAAAACGCGTTTTGGGACCCCCCTTTTTTCTCGCCCCCGCTTGACGAATCAACCCGAGACTTTCAGGGTAGGAGTGGAGCGGAGCGCCCCAACAAGTTGGAAGCTTTCGCGAAGATTCGTCAACCGGCGCAAGAGTTATTTCAAATAGAATGTTGCTGATTTCCTATGGATAAAGGTCCTAACTATAACTATCTACTGGCGACCGCCAGTAGATAATATTTATAAAAAGAAAGATCTCTCTCTTTCTTAATTTTTTTTTATAGCTATGGCTTCCCTGGGGACCGATTGTGGCTTCCACGGAAAGCACAAAGCTATAAAAAAAAATTGCCCCCACAGGGGGTCGGCCACTGAGCAGGAGGACCGACCCCCTGCCAATATTGCCACCATTGCACATTTTTTATATATTATTTTCATTTTTGGGGGGCGATTGCGCTCCCCAAGGAAAGCCAACATTCAACAAAAACAAAATATGCCCCCGGGGGGGGGGCGACCCATTACCACGAGGGCCGACCCCCCCAAAGACATCCCTGGTGTCTAGTGGGGTTTCCTGGCTGTGGATCGCAGCGCTGCCACGATCCACGGCCAGGAAACCCTTTCAGGAAGGCCTCGTTTGAAAGGGGAGACTCTCCCTCTTCAAACGAGGCCTCCCTGAAAGCTGGGGAGGCTGTTTTCGGCTAGATTTCCCCATCGGAGTCGAGCGCGGCCTTACCTGCTGCTGTCCTCGGCTCCGGTGAGGAAATCAGTGATGTCAGAGCGCCTCGCCGCGCGCTGACGTCACAGATGGGCGGTAGAGGGGGCGGGTGGAGACGCGGAAAGCCTTCAACGTCTCCCCCAGGGGGAATTTAAAAAAATAATCTTCGGTGCAATGCACCGGAGGTTTAGAGGGGCCCTCCCTGGTGACGGCCAATGGACGTGCGCCGCACCAGGGAGGTAGAGCTAGGCCGGCCATTGGCCGACGCAAGCACCAAAGGGGTTAAGGCTGATCATATAGGGTTGTTGCTGATAACAAACGTCACACATCTACCTCTATCTGCGTTGTCATGGTCAACTGTTTTCAGACAAATCCACTGTTCTTCCTTTTGGGCTGAACAATCATCACTTTTTGTGTCCTCATCTGTGACATGCTCTGCTCTTAACTGCACACCTTCTCCCTTAGTCGCAATATTCCCTATTCACATCCCCTCACTGATACAGTGAAGTGACTTCTATTGGTGCGGAAGCAACATGCCCAAGAGGTCTGAGGAGTCCACTGAACCATGATTATTGTTGTATTTCACAGTTCAAACAGTAGCCAGGATGCCTGTTAGACTTGGCATCCTTGACGGGGTTTACCCAGACTTTTTCCCTCTACCTCCTTCATTTTGACTGTGTGCTGGGTTTCATTTTTGCTGGCTTAGATGCTTTGGGCACTTTGCCAATGCTGATCAGTGCTCCCTGTGTAAATTGTGATTATGAGTGGTTATCCATGATTGGTATATTTGATTTACTGGTAAGTCCACAGTAAAGTGCACTATGTGTGCCCAGGGCCTGTAAATCAAATGCTACTAGTGGGCCTACTTGTACTGATTGTGCCACCCAAACCAGTAGCCTTTCAAATGTGTCTCAGACCTGCCACTGTAATTTCTGTGCATGCAGTTTTGAACTGCCATGTCGCTCTGGCAAGTGCACCCACTTGCCAGGCCCTAACCTTCCCTTTTCTTACAAGTAAATCACCCCCAAAGTACCCCCATGGGCAGGGTGCAGTGTATGCTAAATGTAGGACATGTACTGGTGTGCTTTACATGTCCTGATAGTGAAATATTGTGTATTTCATTTTCACTATTGCACTCTAACATTTTACATGTGTAACTTTCAATTGGGAACAGCTAGAGATTTGGAGATCAGGCTCTCTAAACTCAGTATTTAATAACACACCTTTTAGTAAAGGTGGTTTTTAAATTGTGTGTTTAAAAATGCCACTTTTAGAAAGTGGTATTTTTCTTGTTTAACTACCCTGTGTACCTCTGCCTGTTTGTGTGTTCACGTCTGGTTTTGGAGTGACAAGAGCTGGGGAGGTGCATTCACTATAGGCAGTCAGAAGAGGGATTGACGTGTATCCTGCCTTTCCTGGGTGACTCAGAGCCAGGCTGAATAGACCTTTCTGCATTTAGAGTGGTGGGATGAGTCTTCACTAGCACCCGAACAGCCTGTGTCTGTTCTGCACAAAGCTTTCTCCACCTCCTGTAGTGAAGCTAGACCAGGGAGGAAAGAACTGTTTTTTACTGAGCTCAGAGACTCTTGAAACAAATACTACAAAGAGAAAATGGGATATAAGTAGTAGACCTTCAACCCCAGAACTTTAGATTACTTCTGGACTAAGAGGACTCTGCCAAGAAGAAGAGTAGAAGAGCTGCCAGGAGGAGTACTGCCCCTTTGCTGTGTGTTGCTTTGCTGGGTTGGCCTGTAGTTGCTGCTTCTGTCTGTGGGCAGCGGAAAGTACTAGACTTTTACCTTGTTGTGGTATCCTGCTTAAGAAGATCATCCAAGGGATTGAAGTAGAGCTTTCCTCCTGTACTGAAGTCTGAGGGAAGACTTCACCTGCAACTTGCTAAACAGCACCTGTATTCCTCTGCTGTACTAATTGACAAAGGGTGCCAAGTCCTGTTCCTGGACCCTTGGAATCATGTGGTTGGTGCTGCAACTGAAGAAAACAACATCCACACTGTCAGCGACACCATCAGTGACACTGTGACCTCCCTGATGCCATCTCTTGCACTAATGCCTATCGTGCCTGCGTCGGCATCTTTTCATCGCAGAGTAGATAACCGACATGGGTGACTTCACTAAGACATCGACATCGCACTGCTGAACCAACGCCTCACTGCCGATGCTGACTCACCTCCCTTGGTAGCCCGGACTCAACACTTCGCCTCCTCACCGACGCAATGCCTCATCTCCCCTGTGGCAATAGTGTGTCAGCCTTGCCTTGACCTCAACGCCTTACCTCTGTGACGCTGTGAACCGTCTGTTGACTTCGTTTCCAAGGTACTGTTACTTGGGGGTCCGTATGACTCTGTGGCCAACCCGTGCACCTCGCGGTGGGCACCGTACTTTGGATTCGTGCTTGCCACGACGTCGTAATAGCCCCCGTTGGAGCTATATGTTTCTACAAGCTTTATTCTTGCAATAATCATTCTAAAAGTGATATCTTGATATCTGTATGCTGGATTTTTGTCATTTTGGTCTTGTTTGGTTTAGATAAAAATACTTTCTTTTTCTAAACTGGTGTGGTGTTCATTTGTAGTGTTTTCCCTGTGTTACTGTGATTGTTATGTACAAATGCTTTACACATGGCCTCTGAGATAAGCCGGACTGCTCGTGCCAGCCTACCAAAGGGGTGAGCAGGGGTTATTTTATAAGTGTAATCTCCCTTATCCTGACTAGAAGGAATGGTCCCTACTTGGACAGGGTATAAACATGCCAACCAGAAACCCCAATTTCAAACAGTGCCCATTTCCTTCTTTTCACTAGGGCCCACGACTCACTGTCTATGCCTCTACTTTGTGTCCATGACATGACCATCATACTGATGGACAGTGTCTCATCATGAATGTCTTCCACTTCACCAATACATTAAGCCAATACCCATCTAAATTCCCGCAACAAGAGTTAATTGCCATGTGCCATAGCACTCTCTGCACACTCTTATTCTGCTATCTTCTGAATAAAAAAATAACTATGATCTTTTATTCAGGCTTCAGGCATATGAGAATCATCTATGGTAAGAAAATAGAAAATATCCTTGGTACGTTGGTATTAGCTCCCAGGTGGGGAGGGCTTCACACAGTAAAAGGCATATCTCAGAAAACCACAAATGCCTACAAAAATCACAGCACTGTGTTGAGAACATAGGGCCTGATTTAGAGTTTGGTGGATGGGATCCTCCATCACAACATGACAGATATCCCATCTGCTGCGTTACAAGTGGCATAGGATACAATGCACTTGTAATACAGCTGAGGGATATCTATCATGTTTGTGGTAGAGTATTCACCAAAGTCTAAATCAGGCCTTTAGCCTAAGATATATGTTGTTGTTGGGGCATTTGGAAGCTGAGGCATCCAGACACTCATCTATTTCATTGAGGTGACAACAATACCATGGCAAACAGTGGAGGCATGCCTCCAGTGTATCACTGGAGTCCGTTTTTTGTGGGTTTTCACAGGATGGGAAGGACATTACCAGTTTTTGAGGAGGTAAAGCAGGAAAGGGAGGCACCTTCTTTTTCTCCCACATCCACATGTTCACAACAGAAAACGTCAAATATTGGTGAAAAGCACTCATTCATCACATTTTTATTTGTCATAAGAACAAACACATAGACAATTAACAATGTAGACAACTGCATCACCGATAATAATACATTATTAATACAGATATATGTACCTATATACATAATGTATTCAAGCAATACTATAGAAAATACCCTAACATATTTGGCAATTTTCTTTTATGGTATATGTTCAAGCTAATCAAGCTGTAAAAGCACTGGTTGTATGGGATTCAAAATAAACACAACAAACCTGCAAAACTATCATAGCTGTAAGCACATAAGCTCTTATTTTTGTTACTTTTGTGACTTTTAAATATATTTGTATGCCGATACTTACTACAGTAATTATGCCCTTGACATTAAGGAGTTCAAATCTTCATGCTTTAATCTGTTTCTTCTCTGATTCTTTCAGCTGTTGCCTCTCTCGGCGATTATTTTCTCGTACGTGATTTTCTCCATCACTTAAAAAGGTGTCTGTTGTTTGCTCTTTAACTTCTGAAGCAGCCCCTAACGCTGCCATAAACAAAGTTGAGACGACCAACTCCTTTTCATAAATAAACGCACATCCTACCTGATATCAATAGAATCTGCTCACATCACACCGAAATACAACTGCATCACCTAATGCACAATAACTCCAAAGCTCTACAAACATGATGGATGAAGGGGGATGATGCTGGACAGGACCACACTTCTGCCAGGCCAACTGGAACTCTTGTGCCATGACTGCACCTAGCTGACTGCTCTGATTTGTAGGAATAACAGACAGGCTCATTTGGGATGTGACCTCCTTCATGGTCTTCATTTAGGGGTCGTCATTGGTCACAGTTCTGACACCTGGCTTGTTCCCTGCATCCTCTGGCACCGTCATTGGGACCCCTGGGCTTAGGCTGCAGTAAAAGAGCAAACAAGACATTTTCCACTAATAATAAAAGCAGCTTTTGGATTTAAACTGCAGTTGCTCAAGGCTCCTCTTTAGGGACAGGCCACAGATTAAACAAGCAACTGCTTTAATTCTTCCTATCAGCCAAGAGTGTGGGAAGGTATATTAATATAAAACACACAAGATGATGGACGGAATGCTGCACATTGGCAAACATTCACCCCCAGTCACAGATCTGGGTTTAATCCATCGTTATTTTGCTTCACCACGCCACCCCAGTTCAGACATAGCCATAGGCAAATCAGTCTTGACCCTGTGCCTCATGGGAACAGTCCAGACCGAACTGCCAAGCCATGTCTTCCCTGGACCGGAATCAAGCATCCTAGGACCGGTTTCAGGCTATCAGCCTTCATCAGCCAGGATAGCTTGACTCCAGTGGCGTAGTGAGCACGGGACCCATGTCTGGGCATACCCTTCCCACTTAGGGCAAAATGCAAAACACACAAGATGATGGACGGAATGCTGCACATTGGCAAACATTCACCCCCAGTCACAGATCTGGGTTTAATCCATCGTTATTTTGCTTCACCACACCACCCCAGTTCAGACATAGCCATATGCAAATCAGTCTTGACCCTGTGCCTCATGGGAACAGTCCAGACCGAACTGCCAAGCCATGTCTTCCCTGGACCGGAATCAAGCATCCTAGGACCGGTTTCAGGCTATCAGCCTTCATCAGCCAGGATAGCTTGACTCCAGTGGCGTAGTAAGCACGGGACCCACGTCTGGGCATACCCTTCCCACTTAGGGCAAAATGCAAAACACACAAGATGATGGACGGAATGATGCACATTGTCAAACATTCACCCCCAGTCACAGATCTGGGTTTAATCCATCGTTATTTTGCTTCACCACGCCACCCCAGTTCAGACATAGCCATATGCAAATCAGTCTTGACCCTGTGCCTCATGGGAACAATCCAGACCGAACTGCCAAGCCATGTCTTCCCTGGACCGGAGTCAAGCATCCTAGGACCGGTTTCAGGCTATCAGCCTTCATCAGCCAGGATAGGTTGACTCCAGTGGTGTAGTGAGCACAGGACCCACGTCTGGGCATACCCTTCCCACTTAGGGTGAAATGCAAAACACACAAGATGATGGACGGAATGCTGCACATTGGTAAACATTCACCCCCAGTCACAGATATGGGTTTAATCCATCGTTATTTTGCTTCACCACGCCACCCCAGTTCAGACATAGCCATATGCAAATCAGTCTTGACCCTGTGCCTCATGGGAACAGTCCAGACCGAACTGCCAAGCCATGTCTTCCCTGGACCGGAATCAAGCATCCTAGGACCGGTTTCAGGCTATCAGCCTTCATCAGCCAGGATAGCTTGACTCCAGTGGCGTAGTGAGCACGGGACCCACGTCTGGGCATACCCTTCCCACTTAGGGCGAAATGTAAAACACACAAGATGATGGACGGAATGCTGCACATTGGCAAACATTCACCCCCAGTCACAGATCTGGGTTTAATCCATCGTTATTTTGCTTCACCACGCCACCCCAGTTCAGACATAGCCATAGGCAAATCAGTCTTGACCCTGTGCCTCATGGAAACAGTCCAGACCGAACTGCCAAGCCATGTCTTCCCTGGACCGGAATCAAGCATCCTAGGACCGGTTTCAGGCTATCAGCCTTCATCAGCCAGGATAGCTTGACTCCAGTGGCGTAGTGAGCACGGGACCCACGTCTGGGCATACCCTTCCCACTTAGGGCGAAATGCAAAACACACAAGATGATGGACGGAATGCTGCACATTGGCAAACATTCACCCCCAGTCACAGATCTGGGTTTAATCCATCGTTATTTTGCTTCACCACGCCACCCCAGTTCAGACATAGCCATATGCAAATCAGTCTTGACCCTGTGCCTCATGGGAACATTCCAGACCGAACTGCCAAGCCATGTCTTCCCTGGACCGGAATCAAGCATCCTAGGACCGGTTTCAGGCTATCAGCCTTCATCAGCCAGGATAGCTTGACTCCAGTGGCGTAGTGAGCACGGGACCCACGTCTGGGCATACCCTTCCCACTTAGGGCGAAATGCAAAACACACAAGATGATGGACGGAATGCTGCACATTGGCAAACATTCACCCCCAGTCACAGATCTGGGTTTAATCCATCGTTATTTTGCTTCACCACGCCACCCCAGTTCAGACATAGCCATATGCAAATCAGTCTTGACCCTGTGCCTCATGGGAACAGTCCAGACCGAACTGCCAAGCCATGTCTTCCCTGGACCGGAATCAAGCATCCTAGGACCGGTTTCAGGCTATCAGCCTTCATCAGCCAGGATAGCTTGACTCCAGTGGCGTAGTGAGCACGGGACCCACGTCTGGGCATACCCTTCCCACTTAGGGCGAAATGCAAAACACACAAGATGATGGACGGAATGCTGCACATTGGCAAACATTCACCCCCAGTCACAGATCTGGGTTTAATCCATCGTTATTTTGCTTCACCACGCCACCCCAGTTCAGACATAGCCATATGCAAATCAGTCTTGACCCTGTGCCTCATGGGAACAGTCCAGACCGAACTGCCAAGCCATGTCTTCCCTGGACCGGAATCAAGCATCCTACGACCGGTTTCAGGCTATCAGCCTTCATCAGCCAGGATAGCTTGACTCCAGTGGCGTAGTGAGCACGGGACCCACGTCTGGGCATACCCTTCCCACTTAGGGCGAAATGCAAAACACACAAGATGATGGACGGAATGCTGCACATTGGCAAACATTCACCCCCAGTCACAGATCTGGGTTTAATCCATCGTTATTTTGCTTCACCACGCCACCCCAGTTCAGACATAGCCATATGCAAATCAGTCTTGACCCTGTGCCTCATGGGAACAGTCCAGACTGAACTGCCAAGCCATGTCTTCCCTGGACCGGAATCAAGCATCCTAGGACCGGTTTCAGGCTATCAGCCTTCATCAGCCAGGATAGCTTGACTCCAGTGGCGTAGTGAGCACGGGACCCACGTCTGGGCATACCCTTCCCACTTAGGGCGAAATGCAAAACACACAAGATGATGGACGGAATGCTGCACATTGGCAAACATTCACCCCCAGTCACAGATCTGGGTTTAATCCATCGTTATTTTGCTTCACCACGCCACCCCAGTTCAGACATAGCCATATGCAAATCAGTCTTGACCCTGTGCCTCATGGGAACAGTCCAGACCGAACTGCCAAGCCATGTCTTCCCTGGACCGGAATCAAGCATCCTAGGACCGGTTTCAGGCTATCAGCCTTCATCAGCCAGGATAGCTTGACTCCAGTGGCGTAGTGAGCACGGGACCCACGTCTGGGCATACCCTTCCCACTTAGGGCGAAATGTAAAACACACAAGATGATGGACGGAATGCTGATTATTGGCAAACATTCACCCCCAGTCACAGATATGGGTTTAATCCATCGTTATTTTGCTTCACCACGCCACCCCAGTTCAGACATAGCCATATGCAAATCAGTCTTGACCCTGTGCCTCATGGGAACAGTCCAGACCGAACTGCCAAGCCATGTCTTCCCTGGACCGGAATCAAGCATCCTAGGACCGGTTTCAGGCAATCAGCCTTCATCAGCCAGGATAGCTTGACTCCAGTGGTGTAGTGAGCACGGGACCCACGTCTGGGCATACCCTTCCCACTAAGGGCGAAATGCAAAACACACAAGATGATGGACGGAATGCTGCACATTGGCAAACATTCACCCCCAGTCACAGATCTGGGTTTAATCCATCGTTATTTTGCTTCACCACGCCACCCCAGTTCAGACATAGCCATATGCAAATCAGTCTTGACCCTGTGCCACATGGGAACAGTCCAGACCGAACTGCCAAGCCATGTCTTCCTGGACCGGAATCAAGCATCCTAGGACCGGTTTCAGGCTATCAGCCTTCATCAGCCAGGATAGCTTGACTCCAGTGGCGTAGTGAGCACGGGACCCATGTCTGGGCATACCCTTCCCACTTAGGGCAAAATGCAAAACACACAAGATGATGGACGGAATGCTGCACATTGGCAAACATTCACCCCCAGTCACAGATCTGGGTTTAATCCATCGTTATTTTGCTTCACCACACCACCCCAGTTCAGACATAGCCATATGCAAATCAGTCTTGACCCTGTGCCTCATGGGAACAGTCCAGACCGAACTGCCAAGCCATGTCTTCCTGGACCGGAATCAAGCATCCTAGGACCGGTTTCAGGCTATCAGCCTTCATCAGCCAGGATAGCTTGACTCCAGTGGCGTAGTAAGCACGGGACCCACGTCTGGGCATACCCTTCCCACTTAGGGCAAAATGCAAAACACACAAGATGATGGACGGAATGCTGCACATTGGCAAACATTCACCCCCAGTCACAGATCTGGGTTTAATCCATCGTTATTTTGCTTCACCACGCCACCCCAGTTCAGACATAGCCATATGCAAATCAGTCTTGACCCTGTGCCTCATGGGAACAGTCCAGACCGAACTGCCAAGCCATGTCTTCACTGGACCGGAATCAAGCATCCTAGGACCGGTTTCAGGCTATCAGCCTTCATCAGCTAGGATAGCTTGACTCCAGTGGCGTAGTGAGCACGGGACCCACGTCTGGGCATACCCTTCCCACTTAGGGCGAAATGCAAAACACACAAGATGATGGACGGAATGATGCACATTGTCAAACATTCACCCCCAGTCACAGATCTGGGTTTAATCCATCGTTATTTTGCTTCACCACGCCACCCCAGTTCAGACATAGCCATATGCAAATCAGTCTTGACCCTGTGCCTCATGGGAACAATCCAGACCGAACTGCCAAGCCATGTCTTCCCTGGACCGGAGTCAAGCATCCTAGGACCGGTTTCAGGCTATCAGCCTTCATCAGCCAGGATAGGTTGACTCCAGTGGCGTAGTGAGCACGGGACCCACATCTGGGCATACCCTTCCCACTTAGAGCGAAATGCAAAACACACAAGATGATGGATGGAATGCTGCACATTGGCAAACATTCACTCTCAGTCACAGATCTGGGTTTAATCCATCGTTATTTTGCTTCACCACGCCACCCCTGTTCAGACATAGCCATATGCAAATCAGTCTTGACCATGTGCCTCATGGGAACAGTCCAGACCGAACTGCCAAGCCATGTCTTCCTGGACCGGAATCAAGCATCCTAGGACCGGTTTCAGGCTATCAGCCTTCATCAGCCAGGATAGCTTGACTCCAGTGGCGTAGTGAGCACGGGACCCACATCTGGGCATACCCTTCCCACTTAGGTCGAAATGCAAACACACAAGATGATGGACGGAATGCTGCACATTGGTAAACATTCACCCCCAGTCACAGATATGGGTTTAATCCATCGTTATTTTGCTTCACCACGCCACCCCAGTTCAGACATAGCCATATGCAAATCAGTCTTGACCCTGTGCCTCATGGGAACAGTCCAGACCGAACTGCCAAGCCATGTCTTCCCTGGACCGGAATCAAGCATCCTAGGACCGGTTTCAGGCTATCAGCCTTCATCAGCCAGGATAGCTTGACTCCAGTGGCGTAGTGAGCACGGGACCCACGTCTGGGCATACCCTTCCCACTTAGGGCGAAATGCAAAACACACAAGATGATGGACGGAATGCTGCACATTGGTAAACATTCACCCCCAGTCACAGATCTGGGTTTAATCCATCGTTATTTTGCTTCACCACGCCACCCCAACGATGGATTAAACCCAGATCTGTGACTGGGGGTGAATGTTTGCCAATGTGCAACATTCCGTCCATCATCTTGTGTGTTTTGCATTTCGCCCTAAGTGGGAAGGGTATGCCCAGACGTGGGTCCCGTGCTCTCTACGCCACTGGAGTCAAGCTATCCTGGCTGATGAGGGCTGAAAGCCCGAAACCGGTCCTAGGATGCTTGATTCCGGTCCAGGGAAGACATGGCTTGGCAGTTCGGGCTGGACTGTTCCCATGAGGCACAGGGTCAAGACTGATTTGCATATGGCTATGACTGAACTGGAGTGGCGTGGTGAAGCAAAATAACGATGGATTAAACCCAGATCTGTGACTGGGGGTGAATGTTTGCCAATGTGCAACATTCCGTCCATCATCTTGTGTGTTTTGCATTTCGCCCTAAGTGGGAAGGGTATGCCCAGACGTGGGTCCCGTGCTCACTAAGCCACTGGAGTCAAGCTATCCTGGCTGATGAGGGCTGAAAGCCCGAAACCGGTCCTAGGATGCTTGATTCCGGTCCAGGGAAGACATGGCTTGGCAGTTCGGGCTGGACTGTTCCCATGAGGCACAGGGTCAAGACTGATTTGCATATGGCTATGTCTGAACTGGGGTGGCGTGGTGAAGCAAAATAACGATGGATTAAACCCAGATCTGTGACTGGGGTGAATGTTTGCCAATGTGCAACATTCCGTCCATCATCTTGTGTGTTTTGCATTTTGCCCTAAGTGGGAAGGGTATGCCCAGACGTGGGTCCCGTGCTCACTACGCCACTGGAGTCAAGCTATCCTGGCTGATGAGGGCTGAAAGCCCGAAACCGGTCCTAGGATGCTTGATTCCGGTCCAGGGAAGACATGGCTTGGCAGTTCGGGCTGGACTGTTCCCATGAGGCACAGGGTCAAGACTGATTTGCATATGGCTATGTCTGAACTGGGGTGGCGTGGTGAAGCAAAATAACGATGGATTAAACCCAGATCTGTGACTGGGGGTGAATGTTTGCCAATGTGCAACATTCCGTCCATCATCTTGTGTGTTTTGCAAGGTATATTAATCTACCATTAATGGCCCTCTATGGCCAAGACTCCATCAGGAAGGAACACACTTCACCTGCAGGCTTACTGGACCGCATGAGAAAGAGTTAGGACTCCTTTCACTAATCTGCACCCGTTATGTAATGCTGGACCCAAGCTGTTCCTTCGGGCTTGTGTTACCAGTGCTGCCAACAGTATTATAGACAGTCACAATAGTTACTTTCATTATTTCCATTTACAATTGCTAGGTTTTGAGATTGCTAATGTGCCACATGTCCATGTTTTCCCTCAGCCTTTTCTGTAATTTGAGGCAGCATTTTTCTTTCTGGGTCTTGCAGTTTTTCTTTTTATATGAGTTGTTGGATCAGAAACACTGAACTTACTGAAAATGTGTCACTTTAGCATATATAACAAAGGTACTAACATTTAAGGCAAATTAGTGGTGGTGGGGGTTGACATCTACGCACAAGCAATTGTAATAAAGCACATTTTGGCACAACTTATAATCAAAGTTTGTTGGAGCTTCTCTGGGAGTGAATATGTGGCCAGAGGCAAAAAGCCTTTTTTGCAGTTGCAAAACCCGCCATTAACAATATAACAGAGATTTCAGCTGCAAAATGCCTTTTTGTTATGTACTAAACCCCTTTTGCAATTCAAAGGGTTTGGAAATGCATTACAAATTTCTGTTTGGAACCATCATGGTTAGGGCACTACATCCAAATTAATTGCAATTCTTAATGTAATTATCATGTTTTGTGACTGTAATCCTGTTACAAAACATTGACATTATCGGCACCCAAGGTGGGGTAATAACTCATTAGCACAATGGAAGAGAACCCGTGCCCTTTGTGAATTTTAAAAAAATTATTCTGGAGTAGGCAGTGGTACCCAAAATTACTGACTACTCTTAAAAAACTTTTAAAAATTGAATTGCTGCCCTATTTTCTTTAAGGAAAATGGACACATTAAGTAATAAAGTGAGTAAGTCTCAATTTGCAACTTACCTTATGAAGAGAAATGAGGTAGGTCGGATAGCAACCTACTCTGAATGGATATTTTGCAAACCGTCCTAATTATATATAAGGTCAGT
The DNA here is from genome assembly GCA_963921515.1 of Calotriton arnoldi. Classification (NCBI taxonomy): domain Eukaryota; kingdom Metazoa; phylum Chordata; class Amphibia; order Caudata; family Salamandridae; genus Calotriton; species Calotriton arnoldi. Next base: position 114,031 of record CAWUFW010021189.1, read on the forward strand.
AACCACATGTAAACAGTACTGGCAAGTGATTGCGATGACAGTTGTAATAATCCCAGTTCCGTATGTGCTGTAGAGGTGTTGAATATGCAGTTTGGCACCGCAAAGCTACCTTACGTATATGCAAAGATATAGATTGGTTAATGCAGTACACATAGAAAAGGACAAGGGGTAACATTACATTACATGTGTTCATTTATTACAGCAGGGAACATTGTTGATACTGGTTGAGACAAGGACAAGATATACACAGTTGAGAGAAACATGTTTAATTAATTTGATGTATGTGAAGGAAAGTTTTATTAAAATGCGGAATTAATTTAGTTAAAAGTCACATGTGTAACTATTAATGTGCAATTTCAAAATGTGCAAAAAGGAGCATGTAACTATATCTACTCGTAATAGGCCTCAAAATGTTTAAACAAGCTTCATTTTACAAGCAACTTATAAGCCAATGAGGTTAATAGATGTTCCTACAATTCATTCTCTTAAGTGCTTTGTCAAATGGATTTTTTGTCCTGAGGAGATCCACTGAAATTAACTTGTGGGTTGAAATGTTGCCACTGGAGTGAGAATCATCTAACATGAAATCGTTTCTATTTCTGGATCAGTATTTATGCTGGACTGAAAGTTTTGGGCAAGGTGGTACTGGATCGCTTAACCCTAAGGTTAGACAACTTTAAAGTTATTTCAGACCTGCAGTGCGGTTTCAGGCAAGGTAGAGGGACTCTGGAACCAATGCATTTGATTTGCATATGTTCATGGGAAAATATACTATCTCCAAAAGGGACCGTCTGCATATGGACTTCATGGATCTAATCTCTGTGTTCAATCGTGTTAACAGATCTGAGCTTTGGCCCTCCTTAGTAGATATGGGCATGGATGCCCAGTTAGTGGCCTTCTTACACAGCTCTCATTCTAGTCTCACAGCCTCAGTGATATATAATGAGCATGGTTCTGTATCGGCCTACTGGGAGGTTAAGAGAGGTGTCAGGCAGGGGTGTATCCTGGCCCCTATGCTGTTTACCCTCTATATTAATAAGCTAGGGGATGTACTGTAAGCAGCTTGCACAGATATCCTTAGGGCCGGTACCAAACTCATTCCTGCCTTGCTGTATGCAGACGACGCAGTGTTACTTGCCCGGATGGCTGTGGGACTGCAAAGCCTTCTAATTACCTTTACTGATTTTATGGACTCCCTTGACATCTCAATCGATTTTTCAAAATCACATATTATGAAAACAGGTAGCACAAAGTCTCTTAGTCACAAGTTCTTCTGCAGGGGGTCAGAACTTACCAAAGTTTCCACTTTCCCCTATTTGGGGGTGTGGTTTGATGAAAGGAGGTCATGGGTGGCACAAAAAGCACTTTAAAAAAACATCTTGGCAAGGGCAGCGGGAGCCACAATGAACTTTGCTAAGAGACTAGAGGACAAACCTATACCTGCCCTAATAAAGGTCTATATAGAAAGATTTGTATACCTATGGCCACCTATGGCTGCGATGTGTGGGGATACAAAAGTGTAAGTGAACTGCAGATGGCTGAGAAGAAAGTTTTGCGCAGACTTCTCATTGCTCCCACTTGCACCCCCTCTTTTATAGTACACGAAGAGCTTGGCCAGGGTTATATCTCTGACCTCATCGCAGTTGCACCATTAATGCGATGGCTTAAAATTTGGTCAAACCCGGTTCCTACCTTAAATCAGCTTGTTCTAGAGGACTGTATTGTACTTGAAGGTGATTTGAATATCCCCTGGCTAGGTTATGTCCTGGAGCAGCTGAGGAGGTTAGGCCGCCCTGAGTTGTTCACGAATCCAAGGCGGTTATGCCACAGTGATTTGAGGGACATCAAAAATATGTTCCTGGCCTGGAGTCAGGTGGAAAGGGAAGGCAAGGAACGTTCCAAGTCTACAGTAAGGCAATATATAATATTGAGCGCAAGCCGACTAGGGCAGCCTTATTGGTCTTTTATTAGTAACGCCCATCACCGTTTTCTCCTGACCAGATTTAGATTTAATTTTATTCATTGGCTCTTACGTGTTCCTGGAGGGTTTTCAAAGACAGGTGCCTTAAAGCCCTGCCCCTGTGATCACTTTTCAGAGCAAGATACTTTACATTTTGTCTTTTTCTGTGACTTTTATAGTACTTTATGGAAAAAATATATTTTACCGTTGTTAAGGAACTGTAATTTTGCACAAGTGAGGCCTGCCCTGATTTACTTACAAATGCTGTCTTTCCCCATGGTCTGCTTTGGAGTTGCAAGCTTTCTCTCAGGAGCACTAAGATACAGGAAGAAGCTTTTTAAGGACTGGAGAGCTCCTATTTGTCTCTGTGTTGAGATGAATTATGCACGTATTATTAATTGTGTGATGTTTTATAGACAGTTTCTGATGTCATCCTTTCTGTCCCTGCACTACTATATCCGCACTTTACATGCCCCATTTTTATAGCTCTGATTCTGTGTTTTTGTACTATATTCCTAATGTCATGCTTTAACTCCGTTTTTATCAAAGGTTTTAGATGGTTTTATCCATATCAAATTGGAAATGTACATGTATAACTGCTCTTTTTTTAAATAGTCATGTATTGAACCTGATTTTAGGCACAAATGTTTTATTTAATGTACTTTTATGGTCTTTGATGGCTGAATAAAGACTTATTGACTGATTGACTGATTCACATGTGTTAATTTATTACAGCAGGGAACATTGTTGATACTGGTTGAGACCTCCACAAGGACAAGATATACACAGTTGAGAGAAACGTGTTTAATTAATTAGATGTATGTGGGGGAAAGTTTTCTTAAAATGCAAAATTAATTTAGTTAAAAGTCACATGTGTAACGTTAATGTGCAATTTTAAAATGTGCAAAATTCAGTATGTAACTATATCTCCTAGTATTAGGCCTCAAAAGGTTTAAACAGCTTCATTTTACAAGCAACTTATATGCCTATGAGGTTAATAGATGTTCCTACAATTCATGCTCTTAAGTGCTTTGTCAAATTGATTTTTTGTCCTGAGGAGACAAACCGAGAAATTAACTTGTGGGTTGAAATTTCGCCACTGCAGTGAGGATCATCTAGTATGAAATAGTTTCTATTTCTGGATCAACATGTATGCTGGACTGAAAATTTTAAATTGTGGATACCCACGATGTAGATATGTATCATATTTTAATTGTTACACAATTGCACTTTTAAGCACAGCGCAGTCTGCACTTTATCGATTCATTTCCTAGCGCCTTGTTGAAAGAATGATAAAATTGTGATTTTTGTAGATGATCAAGATCATCATGTATTTTAACCTCATGGGTAATCTAGATTTAGACCCATTGAACCACTTGTTCTAGGTTAAAGTCTTTATGCAGCACACAAACAGTAATAAAGTGAAAACAAAACACAAAAAAATCTCAAACGAAATTTGAAAAAGAGTACATTTTAATAAATAAAATGATACCAGAACAACAAAAATCAAACCAGTAGAACTGTAGATGTTACATTTTAAAGTATTTAGTGAAAATTGTTCTTAAAAGCACAAAGTCACCACTAGCATATATCTGGTAGCGTTTGATTGGGAAAAAGTCACAAATGCAGAGTGGGTGAGATACAAGGATCAGGTTAGTCCCATGGAAGAGTTACCTTCTCAAGTCCGACGTGAAGTATTTCATTTGCATTGGAGAAGGCCACAAAGAAAAGGCTTTGGGCGCGAAGAGCAAGAGCAGCATTGTGGATGGTTGTTGCTGTAGCGCGAACATCCAGTCACCACTGGATATTAACGTTGGTGGTCGGCACTGCTGTCATTGTTGTAGCGCAATGTTCAGGTCTCATGTTGCTAGTTGTCATAGGCGGTTGCTGTCTGCATGAAGAGCAGGCCTCACCGGAGCTTCTCATTGTCATTCATCATGGGCAACAGAGTTTCTGTGCAAACAGACCTGTTCGGGTCGAGAGGAGCCCAAACTTCAGGATTTTCTCCCTTTCATCTTGCAGGAACTTCCACTGAGACCAGCTAAGGTTACAGAACCTGGTGGACACTTCTTACAGATAAAGACTCACTCCAGCAGAGGCCAGCAGCAGGGCTCTGGCAGGTCAAGTTGAAGCTGGTTAGCTGGACAGTTGCAGGGAAGCCTCTGAATCTTGTTGTGTACCTGTTGCTCACACAGGAGGTCAGTCACTTGACCCTTGGAGTCTCTCTGGTTAGCCTACTAGCAAGGCAGGCAGGCCCAATGTTCCTTCTTCAGACATCAAGGCAGTCCTTCAAGCAGCAAGGCAGTCCTCTGGCAGCAGGGCAGTCCTTCTTCTGAATATTCAACAGGTGCAGAAGTGTTCTGATTTGTGGCTCTCAAGGTCCAATATTTCTACCTTGTGTCAGCAATTGTGTGTGGGATTCCCTGAGGTGCCCCCAGTGCTGGATCAGGAAAATTCTTGCTTTTTCACTGAACAAAGTTTCAAATTGCCTATGATGACAAAAGGCAAGGCAGGCCTTGTTCCTTTGTGTGTGCTGTAGGGTGTTAGAAATTGGGTTTCTGGTTGGCAGAGCTATGCACCCTTTCCAAGCAGGAACCACAATCCTAGTCAGGGTAAGTCACCACACACCCTAAATTAACCTGCGCTCACCCTCTTTTAGCTTTGCACAGCACAGTTAAGCATAACTTAAGAGGCAATGTCTAAAGTATTTGTGCAACACTTCAAACAGTAACACAAAAAGACTACACACCGGTTTAGAAAAATAGCTTACATTTATACGACCAAAACGAAAAAACAATCCAATAAGTATAATCGGAGTTATGAACTTTAAAAAAATAAACTGAAATGTAGTGCTTGAAAGAAGAAAGCGCCAACCGGGTGATCTCCTCGTGCTAGACCGAGCCAAATCTGAAAGTTCAGGCCAACCGTGATGGAGCGCGGGTTGGATACAGGGACCAGTCGTGGCCCACTGAAATAGTACCTTGGATGTGTTGATGTCGAGGACAATGCAGGGAGCAGGGGAGGCAATGCGTCATCAACACTCCTTATAATGGAAGCAATGCATCGGTTCCGAGCTGCACAAAGTCAAGGATGCATCGGGAATAGAGGTGATGTGTCAATCAGTCAGCAAAGCAATGTATTCTATACTCGCAGCTGTTGTGATGGGCTGTCGATGGAGATGCGTGGGTTCTGATCGGCGCAATGGCATAAATGCATTAATTTATGATGGAACAGCCCTTTTTACCCACTTCAAGGGCCCAGGACTGGGTTTTGGCACCACTTGGCAGGGCAAGTCTTGCAGCAAGCAAAGTCCAGGTGCTGAAGCACGGTGAGTTGACATCTTTGATGTCCCTGATACCTAGAACAGGGGCAAGCCAGCATGTCCTTGGAGTCACCCTGGGTACAAGTGATGTAGATCCAGTCCTTGTGAGTCAGGCCAGATTGTAGCAGGCAGCAGGGCAGTATAGCAGAAAAACAGTTCTTCCAGAGCAGCAGTCCAGCAGAGTGGCAGTCCTTTAGCAGCACAGTAGTACTTCTGCCTGGTAGAGACTTCACAGGTCCAGTAGTGTACTGAAGTGGTAGGGTCAGAAGTCCAGTTTTTATACCCAGTTGTACCTTTGAAGTGGGAGTGACTTCAAAGGAGTGCATATAGGTCCTTTCTTCCTGTTCTGGCTCCAGACTCACTTTCGGGGGGTATGCAGTCCTTTGTGTGGGGACAGGACACAGCCTATTTGTGTGTTAGTGTCAGCTCCTCCCTCCCATCCTGCCCAAGATGACCCATCAGGATTTAGATGGCCCATCAGACACACTTAAGCTCCCTTTGTGTGTGGCAGTCTAGAGGGAATGCACAAAGTCCAGCTGTCCCCCACCCCAGATGTTTATTGGAGACAGGCTGCAGGCACACAAGGCAAAGAGCAGAAAAATGCCATCTTTCTAAAAGTGTAATTTTTAAAAGGGTAAAGATAAATTCGACTTTACCAGTAAAGAGGATTTATCATTACCACTCCAGTGATATGAAACATGACAGATCTACTCCTTCTCAATCAGAAAGTACAGCTTATAAAATGTAATAAGGAATTCCCAATGTTAACCTATGAGAGGGGTAGGCCTCATAGTAGTTCAAAACAAAAAGGTTAAATGCTTGTGAAACCATACACAGGAAAATCAGCAATATGCTAGAAGATCAGCGCAGATGCTGTTGATTAGGAATATCTTCATACCTTTTTTTCTCCAGGTGTCAAGGAAGGCTTATTACGTATTTAAAATAAATGGGGACTGGGCCTTGATCACAGAATCATTTTGAGTACAAGGAGTGAGACTGAAGCAATACTACTTTACATATGCATAAATAGCTGTTCACAAAAGTACAGATGTGATTCTATGCAACAAGAACTCCTCTCTCCCATGTGCATCACACCATGTGTTCTGAGGTTTGTTCACATATAAACCTGCTATTTAGAAACAAATGTGTGATTGGTAAAAACGTAGTATGTGTGCTGTAAATTATGAAGAGCAAGGGAAAAAAAACGGAGGGGTAACAGTAGGGTCATGCAAATGCAAAGAAAACACCTATAAATGTCAGGTGCAGTTCATAAAAGTTACAAGCACTCTTACAGACACACTCACTCAGAATCCGGTGCCTTCTGCATGATTGAAAGCAGGGCCGGACTGGCCGTAGCAGGCACCAGGCGTTTCCCCAGTGGGTTGCCAGGGTGGGGGCCGGTTTGGGTCCCTGGGTGGGTGTTTTTGTTACCGGGGGCCGGCAATATCAGCCCCCTGTAACAAAATCGGCTGAAACCGGCCCTAGCAAACAGCTCGGTTGCACCCCCCGGCCTTTAGGGGGGCCGGCCGAGCAGTTTTCCAGGGCCTGTTTCGGTTCCTAGTCCGGCCCTGATTGACAGCAAGAGCAAAGATAGGCAGCAAACAGTGGACACCAGAGGTCATGAGTCTCCTCATCTGACCATGTCTAGTCATGTATTACGTTAGGCCAAATAGACTCAAATCTACTCCAGCCCAGCCATAAACCGAATCACATACCACATATGACTATTTACAGGAACTGCAGCAAAATTTCACAGATACAAGTGCATGCAGTAATAACACGATGAGGACAGATAAATACAATTCACTAATTCTGGGTTGATGTGTACATCAAGTAGTTTACGTATGTGCCCCACCTGGGGGGCGTGGCTTGGCCGGCTGCAAGATGGCCGCACTTTAGTGGGCTCTGCCGGCCAAGCTAATATATCCGACAGAATCCTGCAGACAACACTGCGAACGCTGCATAGTACCTGCTTTTCCGGCTGCAGCTTTACTTGCGGCATCGTTCTGTGCTGCTCCCGTCCCTCGGCGGCTGGTGAATGCCGAGATCCGCCGCCCGACTGCTGCGTTGGGCCCAGATCCCGCGATCGGCGAGGCCCGGCCTCCCTGCCTTGCCGCTGGGCCGGCTACCTGGAGCTGCGGATCGCCTGAAGGGCTGCGTGGGGTCCGGACCTGCCTCGCCCGGTGAGTGCTGTTGCCGCTGGGGGTTTTTTGCGGCGGGGTTGGGGGCCCGCGGGCTGCACCACCCGGCCCGGGCCTCTCTGTGGTATTGGCGTCCCTCTCCTTTTGGCGCCGGCTGAGGCGGCTCTGTATGCCCGGGTCTGGTGATGGAGGCGGTGGGCCCCCTGTGTCTCCCCGCCGTAATTGTCCCGGCCTGGCTTGTCCTCCCGACTACTCCTTGACGAGTGCTGCGGGGTGGCTGATCGTCGCCTGCTCTCCTGCGGCCCGCTCCTGTGACCCCCTGGTGGCTGCATCGCCTCCCGCTCCTCGGGAGTGCCTGGCTTTGGGCCCTAGCTGTTGCTGCACTGTACCCCGGGCTTGATCTCCTTCGGAGTATACCGTGCCTGCGCCGGCCCTTATGTTTGCCCTGTGCCTGCTGTTGACTACTCCTGCAATTAACCACTCTTGAAGTCCTGTGGCCTGACGCAGGGATTCTTCCTCCATCAGCCTGCGGTGGTGTGTTCCTCCTGCGCCTCCGCTGTGTCTGTGGGGACCGCTTCCGCCCACTTGCTGTGCCGCTGGACTGGTACATCCACCTCTTCCGACGCCCTGCCGCCGCCTCACTGCGCTCGGTCCTCGCGGCGGCCGGCCGGTGCTGCTCCCCTGGTTTGGTGGACCTGACATTTCGCCTGGGTTACTCACTGCTGCTGTGTGTCTGCGAGCTGCCTGCCGTGCGATTTGTCGCTGCTTCTGATCCCGCGGTGGTACTACTCGCCTACTTCTGCCCGCCATGGGGAAGACTGATCCTAAACAGCCCAAGATTGCCTTTGATCTGCGTAGATCGACGCGGCAGGATGGTGCGGGGTCGGATAGTGGCGATCCGGCAACCACTATGGAGGCAAATCCTGCACGTGAAGATGACCTGAAGTCGATTATGCTTGATGTTAAATCCACGGTCACGGGCATTGCGGCGCAACTCGACCAACTGTCCGCTCGCTTGGACTCCGTGAAGGCCCGTGTAGATTCACACGACACTCGTCTCCTTCATGTCGAATCCAGGGTTTCCGACGTCGAGGACGCCGCCACTCAAGATCGGCAAAAATTATTGCAAATGGACAAAATCCTCGACATCATCCGGAATAAAAATGAAGATTTGGAGGCGCGCTCCCGGAGGAGCAACCTCCGCATTACGGGAGTACCCGAATCTACCAACATCTCCCGCATGGAGGACTACGTGGAGCAGCTCATCCGGGACCTCTTTGGTGAAGTCCTCTCCTCCGTCTTCATTGTGGAACGGGCGCATCGCTCCCTTGGCCCTCGTCCTGCCCCCGGTCTACCAGCTCGCCCCATCATTGCAAAAATCCTAAACTTCAGGGACCGCGACGCCATTCTCCGTGCAGCACGAGAAAGGGGCAAATAACTCATCAAGGTAACACACTCTCCTTTTACCCTGACTATACTCTCGCTGTTCAGGCTGCCCGCCGTGAATTCCTTCCAGCAAAGCGAATACTTCAAAACCACGAAGTCTCCTACTCATTGGCCTACCCGGCGAGACTGAGGGTCCGGCAAGGCGCGAAAACGCTTGTTTTTCCAAATCCTAAAGATGCCCTCGCCTTTGCAAAGAAACTGGATAAATCAACCCGCTCCTCACCTACTTGCTCTCAGGCCGCTGCAGCTGGCCACCTAAGTGACAATGATTGACTGGCTGAGTTTCAACTGTTAATTATTCTCGATCTGTGCTATTGTTCTTCTGTTTGCGTCACTATGGCCTTCCCTGGTGCTGCAGCCTCACAAGCCCAGTTGCTTCCAACTATCATAGTGGGACTCCTGTTGTTATTTCATTTGTATCCCTCTGATTGTTGTCTGACTTGTTTCTAGCTTGGCCACCCTGCTTCACTGCAGGGGCGTATGCTGAGCTTCTGCCATGCCCCCACGGGATAATTCCCTTATCTGTCACGTTTTTCCCCCTTCCAAGTTGTGGGCTCCTGGGGTGGGAACGGGTGGTATCTCAGCCTGATTGGGGGGTTGGAGTGGGTGTGGGGGGGATGGGTCTTTTGGTACTGTTATTGGGGATAGGGTGGTGGGGGGCTGGGTTAGGGGGTTTTGGGGTCGGTGGCCTCCTACTGGGGCTCTGCTGTTTGTTCTGACAATGTCTCTTGTTCCCGGCTCCTGCCTGACGCGCAGCTGTCACTGTGTTCTTTTATTGTCCGCACAAGATGGCCCTATTTCAGTGTTGTTCCCTGCAATGTTATTGTTCCCTGCCGGACTGGGCGTTGCATTGCTCCCTAGCTGGCTTTGTTCCGCCGCTCAGCATTTGCTAGGTTATGCCATGCCGCGTTGTCTCATGCATGTTCCTACACTCTCACTCCTGCGCACGGTGCTCAAGGTCAACCTCACTCCCACGTTGGGGGCTAGTAGTTCCCCCCTGCAATTTGGCTCCACATCTTGGCAGGCTATCGTTCGTCCTTATGCACTACTATTGTTATTGTTTTCTGCACCTGTTCCTCATAAGGTTTGCACCATCATATGCACCTGCACGCGGCCATTGGCCACTCTTATCACACCCCATACTGAGACAGCATGACAGACATTAACTTCTGGACGTGGAACATTCGCGGCCTTAACGACTTTCGCAAGGCTCGACTGGTACACGCACACCTCATCCGACACAAAGTGGACATCTGTCTGCTGCAAGAAACCCACCTACTCCCAGCATCTGCTGCCCGACTCTGTTCCAGACACTGGGGAGAATCACACTCCTCTTTTTATTCCAATTATTCCCGGGGGGTGTCTATCCTAATTCGCAGGGGACTCCCATGGCACACTTCCCAGGTAATCACGGACCCCGCTGGGCGTTTCGTTATCCTTCATGGCTCACTTCAAGACTTTCCTCTGACGATAGCTGCATTATATGGTCCCAATGCTGACGACCCAGAATTCTTTACTCAGATATGGCATCACATCTCCTCCCTCGGTCCTGCTGCGCTCCTCTGGGGTGGGGACTTCAATGTCACATTGTCTGCGGCGTTGGATCGCTCCGGCCCCCACGCTTCTCACCCACGTGCCACGGCGCTCCTTAGCTCTATTCTTACAGAGAACTCGTTGTATGATGCCTGGCGCCACATGCACCCTGCAGCCCGCGAGGGCACATGTCACTGGCACCCGGGGTTGTTGGTCTCGTCTGGATCTCTGGGTCACCTCTCCTGACGTTCTCGCCTGGCTCACTTCTGTCGACCATATGGCGCGTTCCCTCTCAGACCACGCGCCAGTCCGGCTAAGCCTCAGGCTACCCCACTCTCCTCGGCGCGCTTTCTCATGGGGGCTTCCATCTAATGCACTACGAGACACTGTATTCTGTGATGAGATCCGGACCGCGATCACCAATTATTTCGAGCTCAACGAGGGTTCTGTGGACTCCCCCTCCACTCTTTGGGAGGGGTTCAAAGTCGTCATCCGCGGTGAGTGTATCTCTAAGCAATCGGGGGTCTTACGCTCCATTCGTGGCGTCCTTAGCAAATTGGAAGCAGAAATTAAATCCCTGGACTCCTCCCACGCGCTTGATCCCAACCCGGACACACTCGCTCGTCTTTGCGAGAAACACACCGTATTCGCCGCGGAGGCCGATAGAGAGCTCTCCTTTTTGGGTAGAGAGGCTCGGGCTTGCCGCTTTGGCGAGGGGGACCGACCCGGTAAAACTCTGGCCACCCTCCTTCGTTCACCTCGAGCTGCATCTTACATAACAGCGCTTCAAGATGGCGGCCCCGCACGGACCACCTCCGCTGAAGAGATTCAGACGAGATTTATTGATTTTTACATGCAACTTTACTCCTCCGGGTCTACTCCCCGCGCGAGGTCATCGACCAGTATTTCGATACCCTCGAGCTGCTATGGCTCGAGCACCATCACCGGGAATACCTGGACGAGCCCTTCTCTAAAGAAGAGATACTCGCCGCCATAAATAGTATGCCTGGTGACAAGGCCCCTGGTCTGGACGGCCTGCCCGCCTCCTTCTATAAGGCTTTCGCCCGCTACTTGTGCCACATCTGGCTGCCATGTATAATGACTCTTTCGAGTCAATTCCCGCCTTCACTTCGCGAGGCTATGCTAACTCTGCTGCTCAAGCCGGATAAGCCCCCCGATCTCCGAGATTCTTATCGCCCTCTGTCCCTCATAAATATGGACAATAAAATCTTTGCCAAGTTACTTGCTGCACGTCTTCTCCCTCTCATGCCGCATATTGCCCGCCCGGATCAGTCCGGCTTCATTCCTGGCCGCGCCACATCCCATAATCTACGGACTATCTTCTCTGTCCTTCATCAGATTAATCCAACGCTCCCTGCTGTGGCTGCCTTGCTCGATGCCACCAAGGCGTTCGACACCCTGGAATGGCCCTTCCTCTTCCCTCTTCTTGCACGTCTAGGCTTCAGTCCAGTGTTTATACGAAGGATCTCGCTCCTGTATACTCTCCCTACTGCCCGGCTTCGGGTCAACGGCCACATTACGGATCCCATCCCTATTGGACGTGGGACCCGACAGGGGTGCCCGCTTTCACCTATGCTCTTCGCTGTCGCTATGGAGACACTGGCGGCTAGACTTCGTCAACACCATACTCAGAAGGGTATCGGATTCGCAGCCCGCGCCCTCTTGGTCCCTATGTATGCGGACGATGTGACTTTGTATGTCCGCAACCCTCAGGAAAATCTAAGTCCCCTGGTGCGCGAGATCATCCGGTTCGGAGGCTATTCAGGTATACAGGTGAACTGGACTAAGTCGGCCCTGTTCCCACTCACTGATGCGACTATTCCCTTTACCCCGGACTACCCCTTCGTGTGGGCGAACGGCCCCACTCGCTATTTGGGTGTCTGGCTGAGCAGAGACGCGGACGAACTTTGGCGAGCTAACTTTGGTCGCGCGGTGGACTGGCTGGAATCGAAGATCCCTATATGGAGCCGGCTGCCCTTGTCATTGGCCGGTCGAGTGGCTGTCGTCAAGATGGTAGTTCTCCCGAAATTTTTATATTTATTCCTAAACGTGCCTCTTCCTCTCACTGCCCACTTTTTTCACAAGGTCCGCTCTTTGATCATCTCTCTCATCTGGGCTGGCAAACAGCCTAGGATCGCTTATGACACTCTCACACTTCCGATGGAGTGTGGCGGCCTCGGCGCCCCTCACATTAGGCTCTATGCATTGTGTGCTCAGGCCAGCTTCTTGCATTTTTGGCTTCACCCCACTCCTTTTCAACCGCACGTGGCGGTCGAGGCCGATCTCGCTGCCCCATGGCCACTTACGACGGCCCTATTTGCCCCGGCCAGACTCCGGCGCTCTGAGATAAACACGGTCGAAACTTTGCGCTGGGCTTGGGAGGGCCTTCGCCGCCTCTCCGATGCCCCCATGCTCTCAGCAACAACTATGCCGATCGTTCGGCATCCGACTTTCCCTCCTCTACAGTCCTCTGGCATGGCTAAACGCGCCGCCTGTTTAGGGTTGACTACAGTTGCGGATCTCTACCCGGGGAACACTTTTTACTCTCTCGCGGACAATTCCGGTCCTATGGATACTTTACTTTTCTATCAGCTACGCGCAATCTGTCGAGAGCTGCATTCCACGTTTCCCCAGCCTCCTCCCTCGATGGGCACGCTGGATTTTATGTACTCGTCTCCTTCCCCTCGGAAGTTGGTAACCAAACTTTACGCTCTCACAATGACGGCCTCATCCGTATCCACGGACCGCGCCCGTGCGGCATGGAGTGCGGACCTTGGTATCGACATCCCACAGGCTGACTGGCTCTACTGTTGCAAACAGACAAAGCGTTTGTCCCCAAACTACCGCTTGCGCCTTATTCATTTTAAATATTTACACAGGCTATTTCGCACAACTGTCCAGCTGCACAGGCTGGGACTCATTCCAAGTGATAGGTGCATGCGCTGCTCTGCACCTGCGGCGGACTTCTCCCACCTTGCCTGGCTATGCCCTGGGGTCTCTGCTTATTGGCGTGAGGTCTGCACAGCCATTTCAGAGATCGTCTCCTCGCCAGTTCAGCCCACTCCCTCGCCTTGCCTATTGGGGTTCGTCAAGTTCTGCCCGGATGCGTCGCGCCGTCTTATTGCCATGCTGCTTGTCCTCGCGCGGCGTAGCGTCTCCATGTGCTGGGGTCATAGACCCGCACCCAAGTTCGCCCAATGACTCGAGGATGCATCGCGTTGCCAGACCATATTGTCCGAATTCTGGGAACTCATGCCAGCTAGATCTCGCCCACTCGATATCTGGGGCCCCCTAGTGTCATACCTCCTAACCCGCACTCCCCCGGGTCCGGTTGCCTCTCCTGCACTCCCCACCGGCTCTCTGCCCGTGGCGGCCGCCGAGGTGGGCCACTAATCGGCCTTCCCCCGCCCCTACTCCTTTTCAGCTGGGCCTGCCCTTTCATCTAGAGATTGCGTGCCCCCTGTCAATCGCTGTCACTGGTCAGTCGAGGCCAAAACGTCTGCCATGCTGCTGCTCTCTGGTGCTCTGTGCTATTAATGTTTACTGCTACCATCAATGTGCCCTTTGTATATGGTGCTTCGATTCAATTCAAGAATGTAACCTGTTTATTTGATTTAATCAATAAAGGTTTTTGAAAAAAAA